>JASANB010006076.1:0-15158 GCA_030248155.1 Sabatieria punctata | reverse complement strand
AAAGGTGGGTTGTTGCCCAAAAGTGTACCGGGTTGTTGCCCGAGGCTAAAGTATACCGGGTTGTTGCCCGAAGAAAGGTGGGTTGTTGCCCAAAAGTGTACCGGGTTGTTGCCCGAGGCTAAAGTATACCGGGTTGTTGCCCGAAGAAAGGTGGGTTGTTGCCCAAAAGTGTACCGGGTTGTTGCCCGAGGAAAAAAGTGGGTCGTTTCCCTGAAGTGTACCGGGTTGTTGCCCGAAGAGAAAGTGGGTTGTTGCCCTCAATTGTACCGGGTTTGAGGCCCGAGGGAAAAAAAAAGTTTGGATTGTTCGCTGTGGTTCTATTGGGTTGTCGCCCTTTAAAAAGTTGAACTGGGTTGTTGCCCTATACGAAATAAGTACAGCGACCACATTCTCCGTGCACACACAGCTCTATCATTGTATTAAATTTTAAAATCCTACGGTACCATCCTCTTCCCACGAACTTTTTATTAGTAATACTTCTTTGTCGCCTGGGTTCATTAGTCTAGAAAAGGTGTCACAGTGCGGCGCCTTTCTTGTCCGACAGCACATTAAATCATTTAAAACCTCCAGGTCTTGTAACAAGTTTTGCAAAAAGGTAATTAATTTAATCTACCGCTCGCCCTCCTAATCTGGTTTCTTAATCAGCAACACTATTAAAAACCGACCGATCTTACCTCTCCTTTACTGTAACTTTTAACTTCGACGTCAACGATATCGTCGACGTTTTCAACTTCCTGAGCTCTCCTTCACTTCTTGGTGAGTACTAACAACTACTGTTCTTAGATTAGCCTTTCTTTTTCCCACGCGCATGCTCACGCGCCAGCAAGTAAAAATTCAACAAGAAAGAGAAAAACGCCAGGCTAATTTTGCACAGAGTAGACAGAAAATGGCTGAAGCACAAGCAGCTGGTCCAAACCCTGCCCCGCCCGCACCGCCCCAATTAGTTGAAATACGGCAGAATATGGATGGCATAACGCAACGTCTGATGAGGTTAGAAGACATTCAAACTAACCAGCCGGCGGAATACAATCAGGCGTTACAGGACCTAGAGCGCAACTTCCGCCAAAGAGAACATCCCATAGGGGCCCGAATTGGCAATTTAATGACTAAAATTAAGGATTTTGAGGGAAAAGATCATGAAAGTTTTTCGGACTGGCACGAAAAATTTGAATTAATTACTGTAACAGCTAAACTAACAGATGCTGACCGACTTGTTAACTTGACTTCCTACGTTTTTATCTGAACGTGCCTATGATATTTTTAAACAAATCATTTATAACAGACCTGAGGCACAACGAAATTATAACCTTTTGATAAGAGAGCTAAACCAGAGGTTAGAACCTCCCGATTTTGGAAGGCTAGCAATGAACGAGTTAATGGCTAGAGTGCAACAGGTAGGTGAGACAGCCTCTGGCTACCTGTACGCGCTCAATGCACTAGGCCGCAAAGCTATGAAAGATGTTAGGCCAGAGGTCAGGGAAACTATGTTACTAGGCATCTATTTGCGAGGCCTACGGCCGGCCATACGCTATCAGCTAATCACAAGCGCCCCAAAAACTTTAACTGAAGCGGAAGAACTGGCAAGTCGATGCGAACTTGCGGCGCAAGATTTAGCTGGAGTTTTACCAACAACGGAAGGTTCGTTCTCGAAATTTACCCAACCCGCGGTTAAAACAGCCACCGACCCATTGGCCGCCGCCGAATCCGCTCGCATAATGACCTTACTTAACACTCAGCAGCTTAGTCCAGAAGTGATCTCTGCCATCCTCCCAGAGCAGACTGCTACTCATACACCTACTGATAGCACCTATAACCCCAGTCAACTGAAGTTTGATTTAGATGAAATAAAAGTTTATGTAAAACGACTGGAACAAAAATTAGCTGAGAAAGGAGACAATAGTGTAAACCAGATTAAAGATCGGAACTTTCGAAATTTTCAGAGGCCTTACGGCACCCAAAATGGCCGTAATAATCGACCGCAAAACTATCAACGGAATTTCCCTCAAGGTAGCTCTAGGCCTGAATGTTATAATTGCGGCAGGTTCGGCCACTACCAACGACAGTGCAGAATACCGCCCAATCGCCCATTCCGGCCGCCAGCCAACTTCGCTAGGGATGGCTCTTATAGAACGCCCACAGATAGAAATACCACATACAATAGGCCACCATCCCCCTTCCGCTATAGGCCGGAGCGTAGAAATATTCCCAGTAATAGGTCGCCAGAACCAAGAAACTTCTATTCGCAACCACCTACCCCTCCGCCGCGTAGAGTGCACTTTAGTAATGCGATAGAAACCGATCTACAAACTGAAAACGAACAATTACGCTCACAACTAGCTCAAGCACTGGAGCCACGCTACAGTCTTGGCATACATAAAATACCAAAGGAACAGACAACATCACCTGATCTGTTAACTAGCACTTCGACTCTTTCGCTGGAACCTACTGAAATAATGGCCAGCAAAGATTTTAGCAGAGCCCCGATGTCGGAAAATGACCCCTTACCTATTTCACATGATTTTGAACCTTTTCATTCGAGCTTAAATGAGTTTCAAAATTTTCACACAGGCAATGAGGCTATAGAGGTGCATGGCATTCTGTCCGATGTTCCACTCTGTAAACAGAATACAGCCAGCACTAAAGAAAGAACATTATGTTTGGATTCTGCAGCTGAGTCTAAAGATAAACAGACAGAAAGCACTTCTGCTAAACAGTCTTGTGAAGTTGCTCAGGAACTGATTAAATATACAGCCTGTTTTAAAATTGAGCCACAGGCTCATAGGGCAGTAAACCAGAAGACAGAAGACCTGAGAGATAAGTCCGCGATGAAAAGGACCTCAAACTTTTTGTCAGCATCAGACCGGCAGCAAGCAGAGTTGGTGAAAATCCAGGTAAAAACCAACAAAAATGGAATCGACTATAACCCACAGCCAGTGAAACATTTTTCACACAGCAGCAGAAACGGTAAGCCACGTTCATTCTGCAAACAAAACCCACTAAATGGTAATTTAACCCTCTCTATAGTTTCAACTAAAATTAGTAAACAAAAGAAAACCGATCAGAAAAGCTCAGGTACAGCACTGGAACCACCAGAAGTTCCTATTTTAGACAAATCAGAGTTGGAACACTTTGCATTGTTAATTAGCGAACGCGAACTCTTTAAAGAATACAAGTTCACCACCACCACCAACGCTAGACTCTGCAAAATATTGCACTCATGCTCTTTCAAAAAACGAATTCAAAATTGTCAATGCCTATTCACATTTTTCATCAAAGTTTCTGCCGTTTCTTTTGACAGAGGCTCAAGGCACATAAACACAGCATTCTATTACAGCTGCTACAATTTCACACCACCACCTCTCCCTTTAAGGGTAATAAGGGTAAGGGAGCTTGGGGCTCAACCGGCTGTTGAGCCCTCTCTACAAACAAACCCCCAACCAGCCTGCTTTATGGTCACACTTTTGCTTATTTCAACAAACATAACCACTGCGCCCCCATAAAAGACGCTGGTTACATAGGATTCACTAACACAGGTTGCACCGGTGATGGGTGTTTCATATATTCATGGGTGTTTCGTATATAACCTTCTTTGTTATTATAACGTGCTTCATTTATTAATAAGTTCACTGCAGTATTGTAGGTGAAGGGTACGTTGGGATATGCATAATCGTGTTTCCATTAACGAATTCAATATTTATTGATGTTTATAGTAATTGACTACAGGCACCACGCCAGCCTCCATCCCCTATCACCTTTCTTCGCCTCCCTGACAAGTCAATCAACAAACAATTTTCAACTTCATTTTTCTGGTGTATTCCCACCAGCATCACTGCTCCTTGAACCCTAATTGCCGCTCAATCAGCAACCTGTACAATCTGGACCAGCATTCACAAAAAAAATAAAAGATGGAAAGAAAGAAACATATTTTATCACCATTGTTTACTACCTAGAAAAAAAATCGGATGGCTATACCCTGGTAATTGCTTTTTGTGCGTTGTGCACACTTGGTCCACCCTTCTCTCTTCATATGCTCCCTTACTTTATATTCCCTTAATAATCAAACAAGCAACCGGATCCATGGACCACTATCTTACTGAATTACACCACCTCTCGAACCTTTATTGGACACTTATATTTCACCCTCTCCATGCGCTCTAAAATTCTGACTCAGTTTGGACTTGCAACTGAAATGAAGACGCGAAGCAGTGCCAGCACAGGACGTGGTGCCGTTTGTGATGTGTACCCTATTACTCTTATTTCTTGTGTCTTGTAAACTGTACTGTTGTTGTTCGTATTTGTAGGGCTGTGGAATTTTGCATGCTTGTGACTTATTGGTGGCGGGACGCCACTTGCTTTTAGGGGGATAGTTGTCACTCATTGCAATAGAGTTAGTCGCTTGGGATGTATTACTCAGGTGATGGTATTTCCGGCGACGTGTAGGTGCTGGTATTTCCGGCGGCCTGCGCGTCGCCGGATGTATGACTATATGGCCCGCTACATAAGGGCGTCGTGCGTTTAGTAGGAGCTGTTGTTGTAGTAGTGTGTGCCGGGAGAATAAAGTGGTGCTGGAACTTCGCTGGTGCCAATCTCAGCCGCAAGCACGAACCCTGTGCCGCTAATATAACTATACTACTGTCACCCCTAATTTTTTATTTTCTATTCCCGCGCGGCGCGACCGTGCTTTGGCCATCCCTACATTCACAAAAAATAAAAAGATGGAAAAGAAACCTAATTTATCACCCTTGTTTATCCACCTAGAAAAAATCGATGACACTCTGGTAATTGCTTCTTGTGCGTTGTGCAATGACTTGGTCCAATTTTCCTTCCTATTCTCCCATACTTTAGCAATACGTAACTGAACGGTTTTCAAGTAACTGAACGAAGTACACCGAAAAAAACCTGAGCTATGACGTTGACTGTTTCTGCGGTAGCATCCATTTCCATTAATTGGTCGGCCCAGTCGTCGAAATCCTCCAAAGTCAGCGCCAGCGGCTCGTCGGTTTGGACCGAATTGCTGACTAGCCGATCGTAGAAACGTTTCGCTTTCAAGAACTCCTGCTCATTCTGAGCCTTCTCGCGTTTGGGTTCATGCTTCTTCACCCATTCTCTCCAATTGTCAGCTGTCCACTGTTGGAAACCGGCAGGCCAACGGAGCACACCTCCTTTAGTGTATTCTCGTGAAGTTTGCGGTGGGGGCGGAGGGGTGACTTTCTGTGCCGTGGTTCTTTCTGCCCCTGCTCTGTCGTTTCTGTCCTGTACGGTACGGTCCGTACGGTCGAAACGTGGCCGATTTGGAGCTGATTGTTGTTTAGCAGGAGGGTTATATCGGCCACGGTCCACACGTTCTTGATTAACCACTCTCTCCAATTTGAGCAAGAGGTTCCGGGCAAGGTAGAAGTCATTATTTGCGCGACCAATGACGTCATGTTCCTCTGCTTTGGTCCGCAAATCGGCACGCAAACCGTGAATCAGGGTCAACACCAAGAACTGATCATTTTGCGGATTGAATCGTCCCCGATATGCCAGCTGACCCTGTCTTTCCAAAGCATCACAGAAGTCCAACACCGTTCGATGTTCTTGCTTCAACGTCATCAGCTGGTACTTTTGTGTTGACTCATCGACTAATGCATTGCAGCGCTCAGTCAAGTGCAGTTTCATAGCTTCGTAGTTGACTTGGCACATGGCCGGCGCTGACTGCAGCATAACGAAGCCAGTCGGGACGGCGTTGCGGAGGATGGTCAGCTTTTCTTCATCCGTGTTCACATGGTAGGTGGCAAAGAAGTCCTCCAATTTCAGGAAAAATTCGTGCACATTGTCGGTCTTTACATCAAACTTCGGCATGGGCAAATGACGCAGATAGGCCGGGTCCTTACGTTGTACTTCGTTATGTTGGTAAATGGTGTGCACCACTTGGCCAACCATCTGCATGGTTTGCTTCAATTGCTGTCCCATGTGCACCAGCATGTCACGGTACTGTTGGGTTTCCGCCTCGGGAGTAAGCAGGTTATCCCGAGTTGCTGTGGGAAAGCTGGTCGTCTGCGGCATGTTGAATGACGGCTCAACCGTAGGCTGAACCGACGGCGAGAATGGATTGCCAGATGGTACAGTCTGTTGGCTGCTGTGCTGTACCGGGTCCAACACTTGATTCCGAGATTCGGCCGCAGTAGTGTGAACAGACTCCGCCGCTTTGCGTTGGTACTGAGCCACTTCCCATCCAACACGCTCTTGCAGGTCGTATAGCGTGTCGTTTGGTCCGATCTGACCCAAATCCAAGATGTAGTCAATCCGGGACAAGCATCGATCTCGCAATGCTTGCAACCCCGCGGCGCTAAGACGCACCGGCAGATTCTGCACATACTCTTTCGCCTGCTGTGCCATGCGACGTAGTTGTTCTGAGTGTACCGACAGATTTTTCGTTTGGTCGGCAGCGATCTGAGCTGAGGTGCGAATCACGGTCACGTCATCTGTAGGATTGGCAGCATGCTCGGTCACTGTCTGAGCAGTGTCCGGCCGCTGCAAAATCTTCACACTGCCAGTCGGTGCTCCGTTGAACACTTTGGGGAAGCAGTTCTGAACAAACTCGTTGACTGTGGGTGCCGGCTGGAAAGTGCACTCTGGCACTCTTTCCGGTTCCACCGGAACTCTCTTCTCTGTGTCTGGACTGAGCCATTTGTTCTGACTTTGATAAGTTTGTTCGTACTGGATCACTTCTCGGTTCAATCCGTTCACCCAGTCGTCTGCTATTTTCAGGGCGTCCTTCCACTGAGACAATGAACGATTCCGTTGGGATAGCAGACCAGCCTTTCCTCTAGCGATCTGCTCGACTATCTGTAGTGGTTGACTCGCCACTAAATTTCCTTCTAAGCCAGTCATTCGAGCAATTTCCACCTTGCGCTTGTGTACGTCTGCGCCCATTCTAACCACTTTAAGGCTCAATTCTTCAACTTGTCGCATTTGGTATTTGAACCGTTCGGCATGCTTGGCGATTTCTGCTTTATCCTCGTCCCTTGTCATAATGGGCGTTTCATCCATTGCCGTGGGCTCAGACTGGTCCTGCATACAATCGCCACTCTGCTTGCGGTAACGTTGTTTCCGGTCTTGCACTTCCTCTTCTAATTCGGACGCCCAGGTGGCAGCAGTGGTCAGAACTAGCTGCCACTCTGGTAGGGAACGAACGCGGTCGACCATCACCTCTTTACGTGCCTGAGCCACGTCAACTGGTGGAACTTTCAATTGAATTAGTGGCGGCAGTGGAAAGTCGAATTTCTCCGCAGCCCGACACTTGCCTTGGTACAATTTTTCGTTGTACCATTTCACTTTGTCCGTCAGTTGTCTTATAGTGGCCACTAGTCTGTCCCACTTCGAATGACATTCGGCCAACTGCTGCTCCAACTCAAAAGTAGTTGGTTCGATGGCCGAAGTTGGCTTCTTTTTCTGTTTTGGAACAGTTCGGTTGTAGACCGAGCGGTGTTTAGACACCAACTCAAAACCGTTGCGTCTCATTTCGTTTTCCTCATCAGACTTTCCATCGGTCTTCTCTGTAGAGGTGGCCGGATTCTGTGCCGACAAAGCAGCCAGAATTTGTCGCTGTCCGGCCGACATTTCATCCTTCAATTCTTTCTGTCCGGCCAACATTTCGTTTTTCAGTTCATCTTTCAGTTGTTTTTGTCCGGCTGAGACTCGTTGTTCCAGTTGTTGTTGGCCGGCCGACATTTCATTTTTCAGCTGTTGTTGTCCGACGGCAACTTGCGAAATTTGGCCGGACATCTGACCGACTCTCTGTTCAATTCCTTCCATCTCTTGTCTGAGTTTGTCGGTCTTCTGAGTGATATCTTCTCGGAGCATGTCAGATTCTTCGTGCACTTGCAATCGGACTTGTTGCTGAATGACCGTGCCCAGATTTTTGTTCACATGAGCGGCCACTCTGTGCACTAGCGTCGTTTCTTGATTGGCAGTCAAAACGGCCTGTCGCTGGGCTGCCGACAGACTCTCGGTTTCGGTCGATTGGCGCTGCTGCGCACGCGTGGATGGGCCGAAAGCATCGGCCAACTCGTTACTTTCGACAATTTTTATTGGTACCTCTGACGTAGTTTCCGTCGTGATTGCGTCATCGTCAGAAAAATCAGGGTGAGTCGAATTATCACCGACGGCAAGCTGCTCTGTGGACACGGAGGAGGGCCGGTTTTCAGACTGTTTCTGTCGTCTCTTTTGTTTGCGGCTGAGAGGTGGAAGATTCATTTTCTTGCCCTTGTCAGCGGCATTACTCGAGAGCAGAGAGTCTTCAATTTCCGGCGCTCGCTCGGTAATCTGCTGAGAGGAGACGCTGCCTCTTGGTTGATACTGCCCACCTTTGCTTTTCTTATTGCGATTCGGCATTTCGGTTCGGAACCTCCAATTGCACTGCGCCACTTTTTAGGTTGAAGAAGTTGTAGTGATGGCGCGACCACAGTGGACGTACACGGCAGAGGTGAGTTGAAGTTCCGGCAATTGTAGATTAGACTACAATTGCACGGGGAGACTAGTCGTAGTAGGTACCGGGCAGCACAATGCTAGCACGGTGCTGTGTTGAAAGAAAATACACAAATGTTTATAGGTACGCCGGCAGGAAACACGGCAGCAGTGAAGAAAGAAGCAGCGTGTTAGAAGAACAATAACACGGTGATAAAGACGGCGGCTGCGCCGGGTTGTTGAATTGCAATAAAAGCATAAAAACAGTCTCACGCAGAATGTAGCAGGCTGGAGTTGTAGACGGTGAAGCAGAAGCTTAGTGTCACGGAAGACAATCCAGGAAGCGACTGGTAGCGAGAGAAGTTTTACTGAACAACAACCACAATTAGTCAGCGACAACCAGACGTCTAGACAGAAGATGGCCGCCACCACGGCTTACACAGGCAAAACAATAAGAAATCAAACTAGTACGTGCGTCCCGGCATGACAACGCGCCATACCGTAACTGAGTGGAAATAGTGGAAATGACGCACACTGGTACACGTTAGTAAACAGCGAAGAAAGAACACAAATAATGGGAACAAGTAGAAGTAGCAGCTGTTCACTATGTTGCATGTTGCAGTAAAACCCGCGGACTAACAGGCTTAGACTTAGCGTCAAGCTTAGGCTGAGGTTTACTCTTACTGCCAAGTTATACCGATATGGAATAGTTTGCCATCTGGCGCACAAACCGTGTCTCAGTTTCGTTCAAAGTTTTACATGATGGACTTATCGAAATTCCCGTTTGGAGGCCGCCTCCAAGCGGAAATCGGGCCAGCTTGACCCAGTCTGAAGCGAAGGTTAGTTGGAGTCTTTTTGTCTTTAATAAACTTTTTTGAAACTATTTTGAACCAGTTAATTAAGTTCAGGCTGAGGCTTAGACTTTTCAGGCCTAAGGTCCGTCAAGCTTAAGCTAAAGCTTAGAGTTAGCTATTAGCTAAGATATTTATTAGTGTTGGCAAGTCCGACTGAACCTGCACTTAATAATAGGTTTCTAACCTGAAATTTGTGGACTTGGAACTGAACCTAAACCTATTATAATTCAGCCGGACTTGAACCTTTCCCGTTTTGTTGGGAAATATCGATTGATCACAATTCTGTCAGTTTTCACTGAAATGAGAGTTTCTCTGAGGGGCTACCTCACTCAGACACGTGCTATGCTACCGACCGACCGACCGACCGACCGACCGACCGACCGACCGACCGACCGACCGACCGACCGACCGACCGACCGACCGACCGACCGACCGACCGACCGACCGACCGACCGACCGACCGACCGACCGACCGACCGACCGACCGACCGACCGACCGACCGCCGACCGACCGACCGACCGACCGACCGACCGACCGACCGACCGACCGACCGACCGACCGACCGACCGACCAAATATACACAACAGTTAAGTCACTCAACCCTATTTGATTAATGCGCATTTAATACAATATTTTAAATTATAGCATCTTCATTTGAACAGTAAATGAATCCTAGAAACAGTAAGAATGGATAAGAGTTGCATAAACAAAACCAAACAAACTGTTATTTATCTGAAGATGACATGTCATCAGTTTTCCGTTTCCGGCGCTGACAACAAGCGCAACAACCCATGCACACTGACACAGCAATATGAACGGTTGTTAATATTGAAATGCCCATCCACAGACCCAACTGGCCTCCGATGTTGCTTAGCACTGAGCTGAACGATATGCGTTCACTGGTTTCAATCACCTACAGCACACAGATACACAAAGGAAATGATTATCCATGGGATCACTATTTTATTAGTTGTAACTAACTGTTCTAGCTGTGAGAAAATTAGATACCTGCAGCCGTACCTCAATTGCCAGAGATGTGTGATAAATGTCGACAATTGCTAGGTCATCATGACGAATGTGTTCATCTGACATTTCAACTATGTATTTCTGGAATTCTGCAACTTGTCGTACGCTTGGAAACTTGCTGACCTGCAGTGACGCCTCAATGGTGGTCTCATTGCATGGCGGCTTGCACATTTTCTTTTGACAGTCTTCTTTCACCTCTTCTTTGCTCAGATTCCTCAATTATACACAGGTGAACATGTGACTGCCTGCATTCACACATCAACTCCACAGGTAGAGAACAAGTTCAAGTTTTGAGTTTATCACTAAAGAGTAGCAGTGTTTCCTTCTGCACTGCAAACACAGCGTTGCTCTCTACATATCAATATGTTTTCAGGCTGTTGAGAACAGCAAGCAAAGAGTATTATTTATCACATACCATGTACACTGATGTGATTGCCTGAACAGAAGAACTAACTTGGTTATAAATTCGGCCATGCATTCATCAAACTGGCCTGGCTCACACATGCTGCAATTCTTGGCAGGAACAGAAGGGTGGCATCGGCAGTACTCTACCACCTGCTTCATCTGACAATCCACATAGCAGCTCGACACGTCGAAGTCTTTATCTAAAAGTTGCTCTCAGTTACGTCAACCTTGTTTGTCAAACTAAAGTGATACCCAGCCTAAGAGGCATTACTGGCTTCCCTAGACATGGATAAGAGGCAAACAACAGTGCTGACAGTCCAAACCAACTTGATACTGCCTGGTAGCGTTTCAGCTTCATCTGTATCCAACTGTGATAACCTACATTGCGCCATAATTGGTGCTTTCAGACGGACGAACAGATGGGTGAATTGAGAAATACCTGGCATTACTGTAATCCAGTGACCGGACAGAACTTTTCCTCCAAAGGACAGCTGAATTGCAAAACCTTCATCTACATGGTTGTTGACCAAGTCATCAAGATACTCATCTGTCTGTGCATTGAGGATCAGTTTAGTTGCTGCCCAGCTGCCTAAAGATTTATCCAAAATGCATGTGGGCCTCTGAGTCAGTCAGTCTTCTCACAACACCTCATCCAGTTTGTTTTACTGTCGGATCCAGTTTGCAAAAGCTTACCAGTTAAGGTGAAGAGAACAGTTTGATTAAAGTTTATTTGATGGCAGAGTCCAAAGTCTGCAGTGATAATCGGCACTACATGGACGTTGTTGGCTTGCATGGTTGCATTGCAGAGGTGAGAGGGTGGCATCGACTGTATGTACGGTGAAGAAGCATACAGGAAGGTGTCACCACAGCTGTGGCCCATCGTTTGGTAAACGTCAGCTTTGGTCAGATCGTTACTCTCGCGCCATTTGGTATAGTTTTCTTTCAACTCTGGCTCTTCGCTGGCTAAGTAGTCATACAGCTCTGACCGCTTTAGAAAGAACCTGTAGTTCACATGTTTTATGCAGTTGGCCAGTGAACAACCGTCTGTAATAAATACTCAGATTTTTCTAATCTGAAGTTTTGTGCAGTGCATGGAGCCGTCATAGATAATTCATGTTAAATTCTACCTCTGAATAGCACTGTCAGAGAAAGTAACTTATTGTACCTGAAATACACCGGGCCAACATGAGCTTTGTTTGTTATAAGGGGCTAATGAAAGTTATTCGTTTGTAAGAGCCAGTTAAATATTGGTGATCACAACCTGAAGGAAATCGGACAACTTTGAGACGAGATTTTCTTCTCAGGTTTCGCTCAATTTTGCTTGAAGATATGTACATATTCATGTAAAAGCCATAACCAATAATTTCCAGCATATGGCACGCTCCAGTTTCGGAATTTGAAAAATCAATAATTTTCGGCTTTTAGGGAATAACTGACTTATTTTTCACATAGTGAATTCGGAATGGCAATGCATATGTGCTGCCGTTTTCTGTGCACAAAAGCTTACTGTCTCAGGTGACGGTGCATGCCGAACTGTTCTGCTTTGCTTCTGCGAAGTCGGTTGTGGTTGCATACGGTAATGCTGGGAGCAGACAAGCCCAAGGGCTGTTGTTGGTAGCGACTGCTGCTCACCCAGTGATTGTTGGATTGGAAGTAGTCGGTGAGCAGCGAGCCAATCTGGTCAAACATGCAGTTGCAGCAGAACAGGATCACCACAGTCCAGCCCAACTTGGAGCACTTGCTCTTTGACCCGGCCAGATGACTGAAGCCATGACAGCTGGTTGAGCGACTCCAGTCAGCAAACGATCTCGCCATTGCCAAACCAATACAGGGCAGGATTGTTGGAAGAGTGGCAAAAAGGGAAAGTGGTTCGAGCAATAAACTTGATTTGATGGGTAATCAATTATTTACGTTTTAATTTGTATAAACGGTTGCCAGCAGCACAATTTTAGATGACACGATGCAAGATGTGCTCTGAGCAACAACTACTTGCTTATCCCTGAGCTGCAAACCATGTGCGCCTGGCGCATACTCCGCCTGTTCGTGTTTTTAAACAGTTCACGCATACCTAATTAGGTAAAACCCGAACTGTTGTAAACAATTCGCGCTGCACGCGAATCATTTTAAGAGTCAGTTTTTCTAGGAATCGACTTTGCTCCTTAACCTCTGGACAAATCTCAACTTTTTGTCTCCGATTTGGCTAAAATTTTGTATTTTGGTTTAATTTGACCTAAAAAGACATTTTATCACCTTCCCGGCCATTTTTGAGAGGGTCACTTTTTTGACCCAACCTCAGCTTTCAGCTTATAACTCGGAAACGAATCAACGTAGAAATTTCGCGATTACACATTTAGAATCAGAAGAGCGTTCTCTTTCAAACGATACCCTACTCGACCAGATTTCTGACAAAATTTTTTTTTCGAACCCCTTCCGGGCCCGATTTGCCCCCCCCCTACAACTCTGAGTCCGAACTTTTTATTTCATGGAAATGTAGCGCTATCTATTCGCTATCGAACGCAGAAAAAAATCGAGAAAAAAAAGGGGGGTCAAATAGAGTTTTTGGGCCTTGAAATTTGAAAATCCGTGATATTTTATATAAATTTTCCTTCAGCAGGCATACACTGCAAAGAGCAGAACATGGTCAATTGTGGACCGATCTCCCAGATTTCTGCCATATATATTACACAGTATCTCCTGCATACATTGCACAATTCTGGACTTGCTTCATGCTTTCTGACGCGAGTTAGCTTGCTTCTTGGTGTCATTAAGAGTTAGTCTCTGCTTCGAGTCGAAGTCTTGCCCTTGATCTTAATGTCAAGTTGAAAATCGAACTTTTGTTTGGAGAGCTGTGCTTTGGTGCACTAATAGACATCCATGAGTTATGTTAAAACTTCAAAGGGTTTATGGATTTGATGCTCCATTCCCAAGATATATGTCATCAAAAATAGGGCCACTAACTACCTACATACATATGGGACCAAAACTTCCAACTCGGACTTCTTTCATACTATAATAAGAGTTGGGACTAAAAAAATTGGGGCTTTTAGATAACTTTTAGAGTAGATTAAAAAGTTTTGATCCAAAATAATTTTTGAGCAAAATTTTTTTCAACCACATTCGGTGGGCCCTAGCTCGTCTGGAACCCCCTAGGCCGCCTTTTATATTTCATAAATTTGTAGCACTATCATTTTGCTACAGTGTGGTGTAAACCACATATGGCTATGGCCCGTGGTTTGTGAAAAATTCGCTTCCAAATACTCGAAAACATGCGAAGTTCTATAGTTTTGCGGCTTCAATGCCAGATTTCAACTCATCAGAGTTGGGGCCTCAAAATTGGGGCTTTCAGGTTTTAGATTTAGAATTTTTGGTCGAAAATAATTTTTGAACAAAAAATTTTCGACCACTAGCCGGCTCTAGCTCGTCTGCAACACCTCCAGGCTGTTTTTATTACATAATTTTGTAGCGCTATCAATTTGCTACAGTTTGGTGTAAACCATATACGGCTAACCATATATGGTTCGTGAGGGAAATGTCCATTAAATTAACTAAAACCATGTTTTGCATAGCATAGCAAAAAACAAGAGACTTCTGCATGAATTTGGGCTTTCAGAAACGAATTTCTCACAAAACCACAGAGCCATAGCCATATGTAGTTTTACCACACTATGGCGCAAAAATGATAATTGTTCTAAATTTTATGAAATAAAAAAGGCGGCCTAGGGGGTTCCAGACGAGCTAGGGCCCACCGAATGTGGGTTTGAAAAAAACTTTTGCTCCAAAAATTATTTTGGATCAAAACTTTTTAATCTACTTTCTAAAAGTTATCTAAAAGCCCCAATTTTTTTAGTCCAACTCTTATTATAGTATGAAAGAAGTCGAGTTGAAGTTTTGGTCCCATATGTATGTAGTTTAGTGGCCCTATTTTTGATGACATATATCTTTGGAATGGAGCATCAAATCCAACTAAACCCTTTGAAGTTTTAACATAACTCATGGATGTCTATTAGTGCACCAAAGCACAGCTCTCCAAACAAAAAGTTCGAATTTCCAACTTGACATAGGGATAGGGCAAGACTTCAACCGAAGCAGAGACTGACTCTTAATGACACCAAGAAGCAAGCTAACTCGCGTCAGAGAGCATTAAGCAAGTCCAGAATTGTGCAATGATGCAGGAGATACTGTGTAATATGTACTGTAGCAGAAATCTAGGAGATCGGTCCACAATTGACCATGTTCTGCTCTTTGCAGTGTATGCCTGCTGAAGGGAAATTTATATAAAATATCAACGTATTTTCAAATTTCAAGGCTCCAAAAACCCAATTTGACCCCCCCCCTTTTTTTCTCGACTTTTTTTCTGCGTTCGATAGCGAATAGATAGCGCTACATTTCCATGAAATAAAAAGTTCGGACTCAGAGTTGTAGGG
>JASANB010006075.1:0-36876 GCA_030248155.1 Sabatieria punctata | reverse complement strand
TGCAAGCAGCAATCGAGTATGAGTCACAATTCTCGCTCGCACTCTGGTAATGCAAGCTACGTAGAAGGTTTCATCACCTATCAAACAACGAAAATTGAAAACTTATCTTATGTCTCTATATGCCTAGGTTTAGGATTGACGTGACAAAACACGCCTTCTCTATAAGAACTGTACCATGGTGGAATAACCTAGCTGGATTTTCCGCCACAGAACGTGAAAAATGTGTGCCGTGGTTTGAATGGACCGAAACCACTGTGATGGGGCAGAGAGAACTATTGAGAGAGAACGCGAGCCCCTGAGCGATCCTAGCATCCATTGGTGACATGAATGGCTCATGGAAGAGGGCAGTGTTTGCGGCAAAGCTTGGAAAAGGATCAAACAGTAAACACTGCTGGAGTTCCAGCAGCGGCTGCAGAAAGTGATTGAAAACAATGGTGGTCACGTTGAGGTGCATCAACTACTGATGTAGTGCCTGGAGTTTGTTGAAATTTGAAACAGTAAAATTCCAAGTGTGTCCACATATTAAGTTCAAAAATCAGCCAATTCGGACCTCAAACAAAAAAGTTCTGAACTTCCGAAATCCCACCGGATATGTGAATCACCCCATACAAGATAAAAAAACAGAATGATTTTATTGATTGAGAGAGAGAAGGTACGTATGAGTTGTATGACTGATAGTTCAGCTTCTTTGTTCTTTTCTTCACTGCTGATCATTAGGTTATACGGCTACTGCCATCTCCCTGTAGCGTCTCGTGGTCATCTCCGGCTCACCTGTGCATTGCAGAATTGAAGATTTGTAGGGGGTTGCGCAAAGTTACGCAGTGAACTGGCGGAGCCTCTCACGAACCAAAGTAAACAGTTGGTCTCTGATTCGATCGAGTCTTGGTATTTTGCGTTGAAAATCGAACTGGGCTAGCGGACTCGATCGAATCAGGCTGAGATTGACTCTTTATTTTTCTACAGACTGATTTTAATTGTAATTAGGTAGGGGGCGTGGCAAACATGGCATACCACGCTTTTGCTTCTGCCATTCCTTCCGACATTTGCACTCGGGGCGACGGCGACGACTGGGTGTGTCACCCCCAATCCGGGTCGCATATTTTATATAGCGACATCCCGATCCCAGCGCCTCTGAAATGACACTAGGACTACTGTACTATTACTGACTTTGAGATGCCCGAATTTTTAAAATAAGCTAATAAACGTACCGCACCATTCCCTTTCCTCACGTTCAGTAGTAGCAACAGTAGTGAAGGTAAAAAAGATCACTAAGACGAGAAGCCAGTATTTCATTGTTGAGCTTGATAGCACGACGAACGAGAGAAACGGAATTTACACTGGATATTCTAATTTTCAGCTAGTTTATACCCTAGCTTTTCTACAAAAACCTAGCCGCTTGCAAGAAGTAATTGCTGATTTTTAGGCTGCACACAATGGCATGTTTTTGAGTGCTCAGAAAACCTGACACGTGTATTATTATTGTTTACAAAAGCACAATGCTGCCGAATACATAGCATCCAATTTTTACTGTCGACCCTATTTCCTTGAATGCGCTGGGTTTTTGGACAAATTTTCAATTGATAACAAGGTAATTGCATGTTTTATGGATTTGACCCTATTCTTTTTTAGCCCACAGTACGACCTATTTTCTGTCTGCTACCGTTTTTGAGCTTGGCATGTTTTCAGAAATCTACTAAATAGAACGGCAGTTCAATCGGACAGCTCTTAAAATTACAACGTCAAAACTATGCAAGCTTTTTGCGCTGACATCAATCTTTTTGCTTTCTTTGTATAGGTACTAAATTTGGTAAATTCTAGCTGAAATTTCAAAAGCACAGTTTAGTGCTAAAGTTTTGTGGGTCTTGAAAGAATTTTTTAATTCAAAATTGATTCCAACGCGCTATACCCGATAGCTTCGACAAAGTTTGGTTAATGCTGTGTGTGTAGCGGAAAAGTGTCAAATTCGCTTTTTTGGAGAGCCACAACTCCGGTTTCAGAACAATTAGAAAAATAGGATTGCAGACTTGTTTGTTACTTATGTATTTTTCCGGTCTACGTCACGGTTTATTAGAGACCTGCAAAGTTCGGGCCGGGCTCGGCCTGCCATTGATTGGCAACTTAACTAACAATTTTATTCGATAAACAGTTTGTAATTCGTTACGTAATCAAACTGTTAATTTTATTCTCAGATGACTTTTAAACGCGTTTCTGAAGGCTAATTTTTCAAAAATTTTCTCGCCCTGGTTTTGCCACTGCCAAACCAAGCCTTTTCAAACTACTGAAACAGTTATTTTCTATTCATTTTGTGCTTAGAATACCTTTTAATGCGTTTTGATGGCTAATTTTTCAATTTTCTCTCATTCGCTTCGGCAGTAGTGACCCAGCCAGGCTCTTGCACCCACAAAATTTCCATTTGGTCAACACTAAAATTATTAATTTACTTTAAATATAACTTTAAAAATAGATATTCTAGTCAGAAAACGCAAATCTAGCAGTGTTTCCGATCAAATTAAAATTAAACAACAAAATTAAATTGTTTTGGCCAAAATCACAAAGTAAATAGCAATTTAATAACTGTTTTGTTGGTCGTTGTGGGGCTTTGTAGTAGTTGCCGATCCAAGAACAACTTTTCCCTCCAACCAACAATTAATTAAATACAGAAGAATAATAGACACGACCGCTCGCCAGGTAGCCAGACGGAGAGAGTGAGCGAGAACAAAGGCGAGCGGCAAAACTCGATCACGTGGCGCCCTAGACGCCTGTTTCTCTTCCTTCTCCTTATCACCTTTCTCCTCCCTATTCCTCTCTTCATCCTTCTCATTTTTCTTCACTTTATCCTTGTCCTTCTCGTCCTCACTATTCTCTTTACTTTCTCTTTCTCTTCGACTTCCTTCATTGCTTCTTACACCTTTGAAGAGAGTTTTGAAAAATATAGAAATATAAAACAAAAGAAATAGTTTTTTACCTCACCGTTCTTCTAATTTTAGGCGATCATTTTTCCTATCCAATGTGCTCCTAACAAGAATGCATGTTCAGCTAAATACAGCGACCCCGGCTCTCTACTGTATACAGTACTGAGGCACATGAACAAGCAAGCCATGAAGGTGTTGAGAACCGACTTGATTCCAGCCAAACTCAGCTCAAACCAAGTGGTTGTTGTGGTTGTGTTTGTATCAAGTTCCTAAAGCTGCTCTTTATTTGCTCAGACACTTAGGGGTAGGGCACAATCACAGCGCTGGGAAAACATCGTTTATTAATCAGCTGTCTGTCCAGCAATGTCCACTTGTCTTGTTTTGGATCGTAAGCCTGAACCCCAGGCTGGCCATTGCAGAAATCCAATGCCAGAAGGCCATCTCCAGTCGGGACCAAATTACTCGACGGATAATCGTTTCTGCCGTTCATTTGCGCTATAGAGGTCCAGCTGTCCTGAGCTGGATCGTAGACATGACAGGTTGGCATGTTGGATGTGTCATTCGTGCCACCGCACACATATAGTTTGCCGTGCAACTCTGTAGCAGCCACTGATTGTTTCTTTTCAGGCATGGGAGCGCCCTCTTTTATCCAGGAGTCTGTCTTGGGTGAGTACTTGAGAAAAGCGTCGCTGGCACCTGTAGCAAGCACACTCTCTGTTCTATTTGGCCTGCAGGCCAAAACAAGATCGCCTGGCCTGCTTTCGAATGCTTTCGGACACGAACATTGCTAAAATTACCTGTATACAGGCTGTTCCACGGTTAGTCTTCCAAATTTGATCATTGGTACAACTAAATTTTTTAAAAGCATAGTGCCACGAGTAACCTACAGTAGACAGATGCCTGCCGATTTTCAGGTTTGTCTGCTGCTTAAAAGCTCAGTTTCACTTGGCTCAAGCTATTCTGTTCGAATTCCCTGATTTCCAGGCGTAATTGTAGCTAAGCCGGCTTTGCAGCGGCAGAGAGCTCAAAAGAGTGGTAAAGAAAGAGGGAGTGGGGAAATGTTTGAAAGCAAGTGCTTTTGAGTTCTGCAAGCGATAAGACAGTGGCCAAAGAAGTCGGTTGGGTGTCTCATGGCGCAGACTGCAGATTCAGATGACTCAGTATGTCCACTGCTGCTTCGTCACTTTATCGACCGACAGCTTAGAAGGAGCAAGCAGGGTCATCATCTCATCTCACGGATCTGGCTGATATTAATATCTGTTTAAATTATGCTCAATCGAAGACCACGTTGGAGAAGAAGATCTACGATGTCAGAAGCTGTCTGAGAAATACTGTTGTTTGTGTATACACATACACATTTACCATACACAAAAATACACATTGTTTTTTCAATGTGTATACACATACACATTGAAAATTCCGATACACATTACCATACACAAACAGTGCTTGAAATGTGTATTTTTGTGTATGTGTATTTGATCAGCAAAAGTCGATGAAATTTCTAACAGAAACGTAAAATTTCTATATTTTTGCTGCAGTAATAAACTGTAGATATCCTCATAAATCCTTCAAATGGCCTAAGTAACTCGATTTCAAAGCTATCCAAGGTTTCAAGCGGCAGACTATGAGAGATTTAATTTTCCTAGCATTTCTGACCGAAAATCTGCCAAAAAATTTCCATTTTCAGTAGAATACACATACACAAATATACACAAAAATACACATTGTTTTGCTGAATGTGTATACTAGTGTTGTTAGGCTCTTTTTTTTTTTAAAAAAAGGTTTTTTTAAAAAAAAGCTTTTTTGAAGGCCCATTTCGAAAATTTTATATTTTATTCACAGTATGGAAATTTTGGGGGAAGATCGCTGAATTTAGCCTCAGATATACGTACTGTACATTAGAAGTGCAGTTCTATCAATTTCATGCCTATTCTAAGCCCAAAAATAGGTTTTGAAGGGCAGCAACCACTCTGTGAGCAATGCTGCAGGTAGAATGTCGACTCTCAGGCTGTAACACTATGTTTGAACCAAACTATCAGCTTTTGTATTTAAAGTTGCTTCTGATGCATCCTTACATCTCCTTCAAGCTATATTTCATGTTAGGAAAAAATTTTGAAAAAAAAAATTCGAAATGAAAAATTTTCGTAAAAAAAGCTTTTTTTTGGCTTTCAAAAAAATTTTTTTTACAACTCTAGTGTATACACAAATTACCATACACATTTGAAGGTAAATGTGTATACACATACACATACACAAACGGAAAATCCAATACCAAACAACAGTACTGAGAAACCAATTATGCCGCGAGCCCTCTATCATACGGGTACTGTTGTTTGGTATTGGATTTTCCGTTTGTGTATGTGTATGTGTATGTGTATACACATTAACCTTCAAATGTGTATGGTAATTTGTGTATACACATTCAACAAAACAATGTGTATTTTTGTGTATATTTGTGTATGTGTATTGTACTGAAAATGCAAATTTTTTGGTAGATTTTGAGCCAGAAACGCTAGGAAAATCAAATCTCTTAATGTCTGCTGCTTGAAACCTTGCATAGCTTTGAAATCGAGTTGCTTAGGCCATTTGAAGGCTTTATGAGAATTTCTACTGTTTATTACTGCAGCAACAACATCGAAATTTTACTATTCTGTTCGAAATTTTATTGACTTTTGCTGATCAAATACACATACACAAACATACACATTTCGACTACTGTTTGTGTATGGTAATGTGTATCGGAATTTTCAATGTGTATGTGTATGTGTATGTGTATACACATTGAAAAAACAATGTGTATTTTTGTGTATGGTAAATGTGTATGTGTATACACAAACAACAGTACATACGGGACACCGGCGGCCGGCCGTCGGGAGCTGTGAGCACCATGGCATCAAACATGCCTGCCGCCCTCCTGGTGACGGGCACGCAGTAGCACGGGTAGGAGTGGCTGGCAGTGAAAGAAGGGCAACGTCCGAGATGACGAATCACGGGGGTCGCGAAATGGACCACGAGTCTGATCGCAGGCCGTAAGGCCCCCGCACATCGGATCGATCGGATCGGACCATTGGTGCAGGACCGGGCACCAGCAACCCCCTGGAACCGGAGCTACACCCCCTCAAAGTTAGGTTGGCAGGGATTTTCGGGCTCATTTTCTGGTGTCTGACAGTTTCCATTCAAACGATCACCCTTCATTCGTTTCTTAAGCTAGGATTCCGACTTGCATATGGTTTTGTAGCTGCTCCAATGGCTTTTCATTTTCTTGTAATCCCGTTTCCAGATCCAGATCGTAAAAATGTCCACATCTTCAAAACTAGGCAATCTCAGATTACGCGCTCCAGTCATGACCCCTTACTTGATCGATTATCGGCCGATTTCCCCTGGAACCCCCACTTAGAAAACTAACTGTAAAATTCGTATGGATGTACATTCGTGCCCAAGGCCGGATCGGTAGACCATTACCCTAGCTACTGAATTAGCACAGTTAGAAAGATTGGGATAATGACCCAGGACAGTGGCCCCTTTTAAAGAATGAAAAAATGCTCCACGAACTCCACTTACTAAAACAATTGTAGTATTTGAGTCCTCTGACAGATATGTTTGCCATAGATATGACAATTTGCTATCGATTAAGCATAAGCATAACCGTCTTGTTCCAAGCCCCAGGACAGTGGCCCTTTTTAAACGAAAAACATCACTACAAAAAAAATAGAAAAAAGAAGCTTTCTCAGTCATCTTTTGAAAGATAGCTACGTACCAATTTTACTATGTGAGTAGGCCTACTTTAGATGCATATTTCAGCGCATTTACCTTCAGAGATCCTTGAACATCAAATTAAACATAATAAAAAGAATGAAAATGCACGATTTCAACATCCCCCACTAAAACATCTGTATCATTCGAGTGGCCAACAGATATGTCTGCCCAAGTGCATATGGGTAGATATGACGATTTGCTGTCGATTAAGCATAAACATAGCAATATTCGCCCAAGTCCAAGGAACGGTGGCCCTTTTTAAACACAAAAATGGCCAAAAATGATCCACACTCAAAAGGCTAATCGGCGCAAGTAATCTTCCTAACAATAGCAATCTTTTTTGTTTTTGAACTTCCTCAAATAATATGGAATCGCGCCTCGAGTGATTAGTGCGGGGCGCCGGTTTTACAGCTCCAGTACGGAGCTACGGTTCAACACAAAACACATGTGAATCAACCACTCCCACCACACAGTTCTGTGCTCTATAGAAATCGATATCCGGTAAGTATCCGGTGCCGCACTATCCGGATCCAGCACCGGATCGGACATTGGCAATATTCCTGGATCTGCGATTTGAAACGAGAGTACCAGAAAATGAAAGGCCATTGGAACAGCTACAAAACCATATGCAAGTCGGAATACTAGCTTAAGAAACGAATGAAGGGTGATCGTTTGAATGGAGACTGTCAGACACGTGGAAATGACACCAAAAATTGCTGCCGACCCAACTTTGAGGGGGTGTAGCTCCGGTTCCAGGGGATTGCTGGTGGCCGGGCATGCACCGTTGGTCTTCGACTGTGCTCTATTTTAACAGTTATTAATATCAGCCAGATCTGTGCGATGACCCGGCTTGCCCCCTCTCTTCGGCACCTAAGCTAACTTTCTCGCAAAATGCATCTTAAAGAGTTTGAAAATCGCAGATTTCACGGTTTGCTTAATAAACGCTACGCTATGTCTTTCAATGGATATTGACCAAAATTGGCAGGCAGCTAAGCTGCCCTTAGCACTATATTTGCTTGAAATTTGATTGAACTCCGTTCACATAATCGCGAGCCACAAACGATCAAACCTGGAACACCTAGCCTGGGACATCCCGTTTATTACGTGTTTCCCACAGTTAGGGTAAACTTTTGTAAAACTCCAGTATAGTATCCCAACAAAAATTACAGCATAAACCATAGGGCGATCTTGTGCAAGCTCTCAATTGCTATCCGACATACCAGCAAATGTATTTCCACCAACAGCATAAAGGGCATTCTGCAAAGTGACGAGCCTAGCCTGTGAGTGCGGCAGTTTTGCTATAATCTTCCAATGACCGTTTCGGTGGCGTTCGCAACTGTGCCCAGAGATATCAGATCCACAGACATAAATCGCTGTCCCCAGCACAGCACTACTGTAGTCATCGCGCCAGACCTTCATGTCACTAACCTTTCTGATTTTGTTGCTGTTCGGATCAAATGCCAGCACAGTTTTGGTATCTGCACCTTCTATCGCTCCAATAATGTACACTTCCCCATTCAGCACAGCTAGCGACGTTCCGGGCCGTGAGAAATTAAGACTTTTAACCAGTCCGTTATCTTCTGGATTGTTGGGGTGGTACCATTCGGCCTCTTTAAAGATACTAGAATAAGAAACAGCCCTCCCAGCTTGATATTCTTCTATACCGCCAACAACCAGAATTCTGATTCCTAAAAATCACACACTACCATAAATATAACAAGGGGATCCCCTTTGACGTCGGTAGGGATGGGCAACGTAAATTAAAGTCGGTAATTTACCTAACGTGTTACTTCTGTTTTACCAGATTTTAATTTCCGTATTTCTAACGTGTGCAAAAAAGATTGTCCAAAAACGAGTTCTGCCGTTTCTAAAGACACCGAACGCACCTGTTCATTGAAGTACGATCTTTCTCCCAGCTGAGCAAGTACTGGGATTTTCTAGTGACATTATATACTGTACAAGCTAAGCTAGGTTTGGCTGTCGAATTGTGAGGGAAGCGGCATGCATTTGTACTTATGCATGACGCACTGATGCTCCGATTTTGATGCAGCGACACTACCCCCACCAATTTGGAACCAACTGTTTCTATTTAGAACTATGATCAGGTTCTTCTAGGCTCCAACATAACTTGGGGATAAGGCTTAGGATGAAGTTAGACTAACTTTTTGGGTCAAATCTTAGTCTTATGTTAATCGGGTATGTTTTCGCTAATGGGAAAATGTGTGCTACAATCAATGTTTTCTCAGAAAAAACTGTTTGAGCCTACTTTTTAACGAAAAACAGGGACGTTACTAGGCCGTCCGATTCTTTTCGCATGCTCAGTTTGTGGACTAAACAGACAAATATGATGATAGACGAACTGCAGTGAAAGCAATCAACTAGAGCAGTGAAATACTGTATATGTATTGCTATTTATTTCAGAACCACTAGACTGCCCTGTAATAATTAGCCTACTTTTTATATTTTTTACCAAACACAACGGCGTAACTACGCCTCTTCCAGCTTTGCAATTTGGCTACCGTAGTAGATGTGGTTTTCGTGTTGAAACCCAAAAGACTATGTCTAGCACGGTAGCTAGAGACGAAAGGATCTAAGAAAATCAAATAATTTTGCACAAAACAGAAACTGAGTGGATTGTGAACGGGTGTACCTACTCTGCATACATACCTATAGAATAACGGAAAAGCCATAAGACGCACCTTTCTTTTTGTTGTAGCGAGCAGTGAATTTGAAGTGGTAAGGCTTGAGTCTGTCTTCTATGTAGACCTCAGTCTCACAGAGCCCCTCCTCCTCTGACTTGGGACACCCCTCCACTGTCTTCACCAGTTGGTACTCATCTCCTTTGTCAGCTTTCTCACTGATCTCATAGGACGTGGCTTTCTGAATACACTCAGAACCATCCTATTAAATTCACTATGACACCTACCTCTACTTCATGCCACCAAATGCGCATCTTGTCTCCCAACAACAAGTCTAAACATACATAAGTAGCATAATATTTTCCTTTAATCGCCTGTCTCTCAGACACCCGTTGACCGGAACATCTACAGACAATTAAAATTATTTCCACTAATCGTCCAATTTTTCTGAGAAGCAATTTTTCACGACATCAGAAATGAAACTTGCTAAAATTGCCTGTAAAACAAGTCTTTTGGATGCGAGCCTTAATTAGCGTTTTCAACCCAAAACTACGAGTTTTGTCTCTGCCTGACCGAGCTGGCTGGGTGGGTTATGATTTGAATAAATATTTAATTGAATTTTTAAAAATTTATGCAGTCAAAGATCGATTACTTTGTTTGCAATACAATTTATGTTCTACCTAAACTTCGCAAATTCCCCACTTACCCTTAAATTGCTGCGATAAACTTACGAAAGAAGCAAAAACTAAGTATGGTTAGTAACTTGGAGGTCCTCATGACCATTCAAGTTGTCTACTACACCACTGATTGCAATGACCGAAACTGGAGTTTTGTTTTAAATTATCTGGCTTCAAGCAATGGTATCCTATTATTGGCATTAGTCTCTTGGTTTAATGTCTATCCTTACAACCTTCTAAACAAATGACCATTGTTATTTGTGGAAAGGAAACCATTCCACTACTAAAGGACGGTATTTAGGTACAGCAGATTATTTTAGCACTAGAGTTCGAATCGTGCTACATGCCAAACCATTCAGCGGGGGTACTCAGGATTTAGTAGCACGGCTGTAACATTCTGAAGTTCCCAGATTTTGGCCACTGCCCAACCAAAGAAGTGGAGAAAATTAAAAAGTTAAGTTTTGAAAAGTTAGCCTTCGTAAGCGCATTTAACCTATATTCTGAGTGTGAAATCAATAAAATTTAACCATTTTAGTTGTTTCAAAAGACCTGGCTGAGAAAATTTTGAAAAATTGTCCCTACCGCTACCCAACCCCGCGGGCCTACGATCATAGACATACAATGTACATTCTATTCATAAACATGTACCGGAGAGTAGTGATGTAAAATTATGGAATTTGAATTTCAATTCAATTACAATTAAATTATGGGCTCCATTTTTAATTTCAATTAAATTAAATTAAATTAATTGAAATAGTTTTCCATTATTTTCAATTACAATTATATTTTCAATTAAATTATGGAACCTCGGAAAATTTCAATTATGCATTTTTTTCAAGTTTTTGAAAATTGTTGTATTTTTGCTGTTAGAAGACAGTAACAGTGACCCAGGACTTCGAAAAATCTCTATGTAAAAGCTTAGAGATACCTGATTAGCCTGCTGCCAACAGTGGCATATCCAGGATTTTGGAAAAGGAGGTGTAAAATTTTGAAAGTGCCTCGTTGGGCCGCTGCCCAACCAGGGTAAGAAAATTTAGCAAAATTAGCCTTTAAAAACGCGTTTAAAACGTATTCTGAGCTTAAAATTAACAGAAATTACAAGTTTTAGTAGTTTATAATGGCCTGGTTGGGCTTCTGCCCGACCAGGGCGAGAACATTTTGAAAATTTAGTCTTCAAAAACGCATTTAGAAGCCATTCTGAGCACAAAAGTGAGGTCAGTATAGAGAGGTGACAAACCTTAAATAGGTTTTTGTTTGATGTCATTAGCGCCTCTAATACTTAGGCATTTCAGTACATTCACCACAGGAAATAATTGAAAATATAATTGAAAATCCAGGCGAATTTCAATTAAATTACAATTAAATTATGGCCCAACTTTTGAATTTCAATTAAATTAAATTAATTGAATTGAAATTTAAAACGGGCCAATTACGCGAATTTCAATTACAATTAAATTAATTTTTTACATCACTACCGGAGAGTGCTGCATTGGGTACCCGGGTACACTAACCAGCACTTAGCATTTTCCACGACAAAAATCAGATCCTGTTAGTGTCCGATCCGATGTGCGGGGGGGGCCTTTACGGCCCTACGCTCAGACCTTGCGATCCATTGCGCAACCCCCGTAGTTTCGTCATCTCGGACGTTTCCCTTCTATCACTGCCAGCCACTCTAGCCATGCTGTTGGACGCCAGGTACTAAGGAAGTCCCTGGCGCGTTTTGACGTCATGGTGATGTCGGCTCCCAACGTCCGCTAGGTCCGCCCCTAGAGCGAGAGAGGCCCCCCTGCCTTGTCGGTTTCCGTGGACAACTCCTGACGTCATTGCTCTTTCTCCAAGTTGGCATGCTGTAGGAGCGGCTTCGGTGCTGTGGCAGATCCAGTTGGTTCCCATTTTATCTACTCGCTGTAACCAGCTTTCGGTGGCCTGGGTGGAGCGTTGTGCCGACGACCAACTCTTTGCAGCAAGAAACTTGCCACGCCGAGAGGATGAACCACTACAACCACTAGGGATGCAGCGGCCGCCGTGACTCAGAGGCAGCGAGCTACCCACTGAGCCACCGACGCGGCATCCTGTTAGTGTACCAGGTACACTAACTGGCACTTAGCCAAATCATGTTAAACTGCTTGTTTTCACGATTTCTGAGCAAAAATGCAATTTTCCAATCCAGATTACTGTTTCTGCCATGTAATTGAGAGTGGTTGGTCAAAGTTTTCATTCTTGTGAGTTTTGTGTCAGTAAAAACGATTGAAAAGCTCAAAAATATACGTAGACCTGCTTTAAAGCTACCGTAATATAGGAAATTTTGGACACCCATGACATAAAACCTGTCTCCAAATAGTGTACCCCGGGTACACAATAAGGCACTAAGTGCCAGTTAGTGTACCCCGGGTACGCTATCTGGAGGGGCACCCTATGCAGCACTCTCCGGTACATAGACGCAAAATAAAGTTTCACCTGTAGACCTACGAGAACATAACGTACTGCGCATACATAGCATATACTGTAGATAGGGCAGTACAGTAGTAGACACAGTTAAATTGACACTAACTTGCACTCGTACTACACGACAGTTCAGTTACTAGGCAGTAAAGAAATACCGTGACAGAAGAGAAAACAGACCAATAGTAAAAGCAGAGTTACTATAGGTACAGTACATGCATAAGGTCAGATCTGGTACTGTAGAGCGTTGAGCAGCTCTGTTTTGTAGGTGTCCGTCTGCTCACTCAGTCTTCTGCTTCTTAGCAACCGGAGCCGTTTCTTCCTTTCTCGGGGTGACCTTCTCCCTCTCTCCTCTGTCTCCAATGTCAATGTGCACATCGATGCCTGCAACCAAATAAAGTATACCCTGTACAGGCTAAGCTAGGTTTCGCTGCAGAATTGCGAGGGAAGCAGCGTGCATTTCACTTATGCATGACGCACTGATGCTCCGATTTTGATACATCGACACTAACCCCCACCAATTTGGAAGTACCAGCTTCTGTTCAGCACTGTGAACAAGTTTCAGGCTTCTACATTGATTGGGGATTAGGCTTGGGATGAAGTTAAACGTACCTTTAGGATCTATCTTTAGGGATTTTAGGATCTAACCTCAGCTTAAATCAGGTAGGTTTTCGCTAATGGGGGATAGCGTAGCTCCACCGGTCTTTAGCGTAGCTCCACCGGTCCCCACTAGGGGACACAGATTTAAGTTGTATGTGCCGCACAGTCGGCTAGACTTACGCAGGAATTTCTTTGCCTGTCGTGTTATACCGATATGGAATAGTCTGCCATCTGAAATTGTGGGCGCACAAACCGTGTCTCAGTTTCGTTCAAAGTTGTCCATGATGGACTTCTCGAAATTCCTGTTTGGGCGGGCATTAGAGCCGGAAATCGGCCCAGCCCTCCCAGTCTAAAGCCGAGGTCAGTTGGAGTCTTGTCTTGAATAAACTTTGTTGTTGTTGTTGTTATCCATTCACTTTCTAGCAAAAGTCTGATTTTTTACATACGATAATAAAAGTTAACTAAGTAACCTAAGTATAGTGTCCCACTATTGCCGAACGTTTTCTTACTTTTTAGCGAAAAACAGCAGCGCCTCTACTTCCATTTCATCTCTGAAAATTGGCTACCGTAGTAGATAGATAGTGTTTTCGTGTAGAGAGACTAAAGACTATGTCGAGTACGGTAGCTAGAAACGAACGGATCTAAGAGAATCGAAAAATTTTGCACAAAACAGAAACCGAGTGGATTGTGAATGGCCTATAGTCACTGAGTTGGGCGAAAATAGTAACTAAAGTCTGTTCAAAAACTTTGGCGCTGGGTCAGTGTTGTGCCGGTTGAATTTAGTTAGTTATTTACTAAGTAAAATCATTAGTTAGTTAGTTAGTTAGTTACTAACTTTTACTAACTAAACTCAGATTTCGCTCAACTAAACTCAACTCAAACTAAACTCATTTTCAGGAAATTACTAAGTAAAAACTCGAGTTACTTAGTTATGAGTTTAGTAACATTCAGTTTAGTTATAGTGTTAAAAGATAGGTGCTTCGGCCTACTGTTGGCAAAATATTGAATTTGTGGAATACATAACATATACATATACATACATGTATATGTTTTCCAATGACGAATAGATATACATAATATGTATATGTATTTTTTCAAAAAATATGTACATAAAATACATATTATACATATTTTTTCAAAGCCAGGTTTTAAGTTGAAAAATGCTGCTAAAAGAGTTGTTTGTGACTGAAATTAGAAAGGGTCTACGCTTGGACCTGATTAGCATGAAATTGATTCAGTGCGTCAGTCAAATTAGCAATAATTTCCTCATTTAAGTTCTGTTAAAAATCCTCCACGTACAGTCAGTCATTTTCTGTATGGGAGACCTGTGCAATGAACTTTGTTTTTGAAACCAATGGCCAATAATTTCGTCTAGGTCAACTAGCAAAAGAAAAGAGCATTTTTCTCCTGCCATTTATCCATTGAATTTGAAAATCTAAATGTTCCCTCATTAGAACTCCTTTTTGGTCGCCTCGCACCACTTTACACGGTGATGGTATTACTCAATTAAAACACCAAATCTGTGGTTTTTCTACCACTGGAGCAAATTCAGACATTGGCATCCTAAGAAAATGTAATTCCATGCTATGGATGGCAGGCTGAGACTTGAAAATGCAGCATTTCATCAGAAATTCAATATGTATTTTCAAATATGTATTTTAAATACATAGTGGCCTCAGAATACATATACATAAACATATTCTCTGAGGAATACATAAACATATACATATACATATATGTATTCCAAAAATAATACATAATATGTATTTTTTACATATACATATACATATATGTATTCCACAGTACTTCGGCCACAGGTATCTAGTTGCTAGTGAAAATTCTCAAAAAGTCTGGGGTCTCATTCAGGTTCTGTTTGATAGAGAGATCTCTCGCAAGGAGGGCACGAGGTTCACTTGTTTTAAACACAGATACTTGTGACAAAAACAGAATACTGCTTGGCATTCGTAATGGTTTATGTATACTGTACGAATACGTTGAGCTCATCCGATTAAGGGGTTGTGGGGATTAAGCCAGGTCAGAGGGATTGAGCCCAAACGGAGGGAGGATTGAGTACTAAAAATCGCAAAGAAACTGCTAATGTGTGCTCAGGCACAGCTAACAGTCGCTGTTTTACAAGCAATAATTGTAAAAAAATGATAAAAATTGGGACAAAAATTGCCCTCCAGAAAAATCGGATGGGAAGTCCTCTTGAGGTCCCGATCTGGAGGTTGCCCTTTGCTTGGGGCAACCTTCGAAACCGCCCTGTTACTACAGTATACATTACATGTACTGTATGAGGTACCATACATGTAACAGGTCATCCGTTGAAGGGGGTTGGGGTTCTAGCGCCGGCCCAAATTTTGCGAGGGAGTTGGGCACTAAAAAACGCTCAAAAATCGAAAAATATGTATTTTTTCAGCTAAAACTCGTCAAAAATCGCTAATTTGGGCTGGAATGCAGCTAAAAGTGCTGTTTTACGGTAAAAAATTACTTGCCAGAAAATCGGAGGAGGGTCGGAAAAATCGTCTCGGCGGGGGATGTCCCCATCCGTGGGGTTCTAGCCTAAGTCGGGTGGGGCACCCAGACCCCCTGTTACATGTATGTGAGGTACCTACTGTATGTACATCCACCCACTTTTCCAAAGAGTGACAATAAACGCCTAAACTTAGATAAGTTCCAAAACCATACATGTAACAGGGGGGTCTGGGGGGTCTGCCCTCAGCAACCCGACTTAGGCCAGACCCACCCGATGCCCCCTCCCCCGAGACGATTTCGCCGACCCCCCCCCCCTCCGATTTTTCTGGCAAGTAAATTTTTGAGCAAATTTTTACAATTTTTTTACAATTTCAGACACAAAAATTGCCAAAATCGCCTGCAATACAGCGCTTTTTAGCTGTATTGCAGCCCAAATTAGGGATTTTTGGCGATTTTTAGCCAGAAAAGTGCGATTTTTTTCGATTTTTGAGCGTTTTTTAGTGCCCACCCCCCTCGCAAAATTTTGGTTCAGACCCCCCGGCCGGCGCCACACCCCCCAACCCCCTCCCCCCTTCGGCGGAAGGCCTGTTACATGCACTGTATGTCCAAAACTATTTGTTTTGTCTTCATATGTCAATATTTTCATTGTTCCTGTCCTGATATGCAGCTTTTTGATAGACTAAACGGTAATATTTCGAAATTTTTGTAGAAAATAATGAGAAATACTGTTGTTTTGTGAATATTCTGAACCTAACAGGTCTACAGAGCTAATACTAATCGGTTTCAATGCATTAATGGCCTTATTTCTACTAGTTTATTTTAACTAAACTCATAACTAAGTAACTCGATAATTTTTGGCTTACTTACTAAACTCGGAGAGCGAATTTAGTTACTAACTTTTACTTACTAAATTCAAATATGAAAAGTTTTAACTAACTTTGACTAACTAAATTCAGAAAATTTTCGTTCGGCACAACACTGGTTCCAAAGATATGGACTTGTAAAGTTACCCTAAGTATGTATTAGCGGTCGGGCGCGCGATCAGTCCAGTAGTTTTTAGTCGTCCATGGTTTTTCAAGAACGGGAGAGCACCCAAATTGCAAATCTTTAACAAAGACAACCGAGTATGGTATCAAACGACTGCTCCCGCGACCTTCAAATTATCACACTACACGCTAACATCTATTATTACTAGTGAATTCTACATGCGGTACATCTTTAGCTCAGATCACTCATTTTTGTCCTGAGTTTGTCCCGCCGCCTTAATTATAATAGCACCGGATACAGACCCATTACCCCCAGTTGCCTTGATAAAAAAACTATTTTCTGACCCGTGCAAGGGATGCAACCGAATACCGAACCGAGTTTTCAGAACCGAATAATACAGAATAATACTGAATATAGATTATTCGCAGGCGCAATTTCAAAAAAATGTTGTTTAGCTAATATTTCTTTGTTTTTGCTAAACTTTTTTGATGCTAAAAAAGCTGTAGAGTGACATATGTTTGAATGCTATAGATTTATCCATGCCTAAAACTAAAACAAGCCCTATTTGGTCGTTCTTTACCGTCAGCCCTACAAGGACGAGTGGCAAGATTTGCAAGCAAACAGTTTGAAGAGGCGCGAGTCAGGTCAAAAGTGCAGTGATTAATCATATGAAGTCACAGCCCAAAGAAACATCCGCGTTTATATCCTTCTATTATCGGCCACATGGCTAAATTTCATAAAAAAAACTTTCCCCTAAGCCTGAGCCTAAACCTAAGCCTAAAACCGAAGCTAAAAGTTAGGTTTGACAGCTGGTTGCGCGAATGGGCCTTCTCAATTATCTGCCATGTGGCGGATAACAGGAGGATATTTTTTAAAGTTTAGTATTGTTCGTAACTAACCAGGTAAGACTACCCGGCACGGGGGCTGAACAATCAACACGCCCCATGCCCCAGATGCAGAAATCAGCATGCAACGATAACAAACTGGCTGCACCAGGACATACGCCCCAGGGGACGGCTGTGCAGATGGGCCAAGAGGCGCGCCCAATTCCTCATTGGCACGGATAAGACGGCCGGCCTCAGACAACACCAGGTCAGAGGAGTGAGTCAGCGCGTTTAGAAGTTCAGCTGGCACACGCGCCACATGCCAGCCTACGTGCCATCCACTCCTCTTTGCGACTAACACGGGCCGCGCCGAGGGGGTGAACGTGTGCAGTCGCCTCGCTACACACGCACACAGCAGTCGGTGGCCTAACCACTCGACCAACTGTGTTGGCCCTACAGGAGGATATTTACGCGCGAATCACAAACTCGCATAGAGAAAGTTGGAGGAAGGGAGCATCCAGAACTACTACTGTAAGCACCGCAGCTGGCAGCTTAGGCATACAACTTGCATTGGATGAATCGTTTGAAAAGATACATTTGTAGGTGTGATTTTATATGTACATAATTGGCACATAAAACAAACGCTTAGGTAGAAGTGGAAAACTGACGATGTAGTCTACTGGGAACTGAAAAGGCCGAATTGTTGTTGTTTATCATGATTATGTAAGTCAAACCTTGACGTGTTCGTGACGTGTTCGTTAACTTTTCATATGAATAATCGTTGTTTGCCAAAATTTTAACATAGTAAATGAACAGAGAGAGGTAAAAGAAGAAAATATGTCGGCGATTTTGCACAAATTTTTCAAAACAGTGCAATTTTAACGGGTTTACAATATTCGGTATTATTCGGTTTGAAGAAAACCGCATTCGAATAGCACTAGTAACAGAATTATTCAGTTCATACCGAATAATATCGAACTTCAGTTGCATCCCTACCCCGAGCCTAAGCCTGAACGTAAACAAATTTTATTAGGGCATTGGGGCTATGGGCCGCTAATCGATGTTATACCACTTTTGTTTTATTTTCTAAGCATTACTGCGTTACGGAAAGATAGCAATTCACTGATAAGAACAAACAGCACATCCCGCTTTTAACGTACTCACAAGCAACCTTGTTAGCTCGACTGGAGTGTCTGCTATCTCTTCATAAAAAATGGACGAATCAGAAGAAGAGTAAGGTTTTTCTGAAGCTTTCCAACGTGCCTCTGAATGGTTAGAGAAAGAATCGTCAAATTGGACAAAGGTTGCTTCCTGTACAAATCGAATGACGTTGCCGTGCCCGTGATCGTAGCTCTGATTTCACCAGAAATGCTGGAGGACAACTCTGCATCTGAATCCGACTCAGAACCTGATCTACACGGTAGGTACACATGGTTTCGAGAATTGTAAAATATTCTAGAGAAAACTTCAACAGGGGACAAAACTTGTATGCTTTTTCAAACTTGTGTTGCAGTCAGACAGTTAACGCCGTGTATATGGTAGCAGTACCTTATATGTACATTGTATATAACGTCATTTATGCTACTGGTACCATATAAGATATGGCGTTAAATGCCTGGCTGTATTAGAGTTCAGCTTTCAGAGACAGACGATGACACCGATCTTCTGGCTGTGGATGCTGCAGAAGGAGAAACGAGCGGAGAAGCAGGAGACGGAAAGAAAGAAAAGAAAGGCACGTCCAAGTTGAAAAAGACGCTGTCTCGGGTTGTCCCAAAAGTCTTGAAATCTGCCACAGTCAATGTGAACGACTCGACGGCTGAAACTAAGAAAATGCTGCAGAATATGGCCCCGTTGTTCCCGCCGATGCCGGAGACAGAAGTCACTCCAGTCTATGAAGTGGTCAACAAGGTCAACACAGTTCTGAGTGACGTGCAGGTGACCACAGTAGGTCTGGTCAGCAAGGCCGACAGTGTTCTTACTGATGTGCAGGTCATTACAGCAGCTCTGAAGAATATGGTGGTCAGGGGACAGCAAGTTGTGGTTTTTGGACTCAAAACGCTTCTTGTTCTGTTGATTTGTTTTGTCTTTGTTCAGTGTGTGCAGTCAGTGTTAAAATGAAATATGTATGTTATTTTGATGGCCTACAGATAGACTAAAACAATTTTGTGTGAGAAGAGAATCTAACTAAGTAGGTAAGCAGCAAAATCCACTATTTGCTTTGTTTCAGTGTTGGCGAGAAAAGAACGCAGGGGAATTTTTGAGATAATCTGATCGTTTTCAATCCATCAATTCAAAAGATCGGAGTAATGCAAACCTTTTTGTTGCCTACTGATTAGTCAATATAACATAGATTATTAATTGAGTTCTGGAGTTCCTTTGCAACCACTGGCCGTGAGGCCCGAAGCCACTACTGATTAGAGGTGGCCACCTTTATAGCCGATAACTTCACTTGTGGAGTGGTGGTGGTCGTCCATTCCCTTATGAGTTTCGGTTACATAAAAAGACACATGCTCAAAACTGCTGCAGCAAAGTTTATTAGAGTCCACAGAAGTAGAGTTGTAATTAGAATTAGAATTCGCATGTAGTATGGTCTCAGGGACTACAGACAGACACAACCAATGGAGACCGTCCAGACACCCACAAATGCAACTTTGAAAATGCAGCTCTAGAGTATATGAGTAAGGCACAACAACAAATAATTGTCAACACAATGCACTAGTCTGAGAACGTACAACAAACAGTACTTGGCACTTATTCAGCAAGCAAAAACAGGTACAACTCAAAGGCGGTCAAGGGTAGGTTTCAACTTTCCTCGCCCTGTAAGAACCAAATAAATGGCTACAAACGAATACAGCATGATTTCTCGTTCACTGAAAGACAACACAGCAATCCTGAGCAGTTCAAAAGAGTCTCCAAAGACACCATAGATAAGCAAAGGACACAAAAGCATAAACATCTGAGAAAGCAATCGACCTCACACAAGAGAACTAGGACACGGATCCAGACGGGGCGACAGAGGACTGTGAACGGGGCTCTATTTTTTGGTAGAACTCGTAGAGACAGTGAGGCATTAAGAAAAAGGCTCCCCTCAGAGTAGACTCGGTCACTGCCACTTGTCTGTGGGCTCTTCTTCCCACCACAGCCTTACTTGTGGCTTCTTCCAGGCGAAACTTCACCTAAAACGAACCGCTTTGTCTTGTTCTACGTAATGTGCATTGGAGGGTCCTTCCTTAGCCAAGAAGCCTTCGAAAATTATTCAATGCTCTAAGGGAAAGAAGTCTGTGGATTGATTTCAATACACAGACCGATCTTAGCTAAGCAAAGGTAGTTTGGCAGGAATGTACAAGTTACCTCGCGCATGATGGTTTCAATGTCTCGACCACTGTCCTCTTCCAATTCTCTCCTCAACTCCTCACAGAGAAAGTAGATCAGATAAGAACCGAGTATTTTGTGCCGGAGGGACACATAGCCTTTGGTGCTGGAGAAAGCAGCCAAGAAATCGGCATCCTTAGGAAGACTCTATAAAAGGGTAGACAGAATTCTTTATAAAACACGGAATATCAGACAACTGGTACCGGAGTGCTGATGCGATCAACGGCCAGTGACTCAGGTGCAGCTGGGGGTAGATCAACAGAAACTCCTGCATCCTGCTCATCTAAAACTTGCAGCTTGATTGGCTGATATCATATGCAAATGATTAGAAATCAAACCTCCTCTGCAGGCCTGGATAAAGACAAGTTTAGGTTTGTTGGCCAGCGGTGTCAGACACTTGAGGAACTTTTCAACGTTGATGTCCCGGTCATCAGCTGACTTGACAATCCCAGACAGACCGTGGGAATTGAACACAACAACCACAGAGTCTATGGCTTCGGCTCGACTCTTGGCGTACTTCACAAACTCCTTGATGGGCGAGTATCGACGCATAGTTGGGGGTTCCACTTGACCCTTTGCCTTGTCTTTATCGTCCAGCTTATCGAAACTGCCCGTCATGATGCTCTGAAATGCTGCACTCACTCTATCATGCTAATATTTCCAGGCATGTAAGCTGTGATAATATAGAGTTATTACAATATTTTAGAGTTATTACTCTTTTATAGGCAATATTTGCAATTTTAGTGACAGAAATTATAAAAAAATTGCAAAAACTTGCTGAAGAAATTACTTGCCACAAAAACGGAAGGTGCGGAAAAATCGTTCTGGGGTCCAGATCGGGGTTCTGATGGCCTAAGTCCGGTGGGTAGTGGCGTATCCAGGGGGGTGTAGGGTGGGTACACCCTCCCCTTTGCGGTGGAGATAGGAAGAGAAAGTCTGTCAAAAATAAGCGAAACTAATGAATTATGGTCTAAAACTGTCTATTTTGTGCTCAGAATGCCTTTTAAATGCGTTTTTGAAGGCTAAATTTTCAAAATTTTCTTTTAATACTTGGGCAGCGGCCCATCCAGGCACTTTCGAAATTTTACACCCCCCTTCCGAAATTCTGGATACGCCACTGCCGGTGGGGGACAGACCTCCGGGCCGGGCCCCCTGTTACATACATGTATGATACAACCTGTCTATGATTATATAAAGAGTTACTATATTACAATAAAAACCTTGCTCTAACTTACATTGAATGTGAGACCCTCACAGTAAATTGTCTCGTAGCCCAATCGTTCCAACAGAGACACCAAATCCTTGTCCCTCTCTGCCCCTTCTCTCTTATCCTTCGTCTTCTGGTAGACCATCTCCACGTTGTTGTAGAAAATGGCCACCCCGCGTAATGGTGTTGTTTGCCGGTTCCGAACCTGGGCCGACCTTCGAGCAAAGGTCAGGTAATCTTCAGTTATCCGGTAGCAGCGTTGGACTCTGACGTGTCTCTCCTGAAGATTTGAACGCTTACATTTGTGTTGGATTAGTGTTACTTTGCAGTTACAAAGTACTTAAATGGAGTTCTTCTGAATGGTTAGAGGGCGTGCAACAATTACGTAATGGCATGAGGGGAGGGTAGTCGCCAAATCATTACTGTTTATTATGGTCTGGGAAGAGGTTTGTAGATTTTGTTAGGAAATTTTTAAAGCCGAAATAACTGACGTGGCCACACACATGTAACAGCTCCGGGCCGCCGTGGAGGAGAGGGGAGGGGTTTCCGGGAGCTGGAGGGTCAAGGGGGGTTACAACCAAGAGGGGGATCCAACTTTTCAAAAAGCTCCAAAACGGCTGAAAATGCGTTATTAGCACGTTCCTTTCATTAATAAGGCTAAAACCCGCTATTTAAAGCTGCCAATTTAAGTAGACCTAAAAACAAGCAAATAAGCGACAAAAAGGTTTTCCAATATCACCGATTTCTCTTAAACATCAGGAGTGGAAACGTCAAATTCAGTTTCCAAAGGCTTTTCAAGCGAATTTTAAGCTAAAAATCAGTTATTTATGAGCCAGTTTGTGGTACTGGACTCCTACCAGTACTTGTATTTTTGGGTGGGGAGTCCTTAAACCGTCTCGGAGTGGGGGGTGTGGGAGGAGGCCTTTCTACCTAGGGGTAACCCCCCTAGTACATGCGTGGCAATAATTTTAATTGTTTTTACGTACAGTACATCACATCACATGTACTGTACAGTAGTCTCGATTTCAAGCCATTGGCTTACAATTTCTCAATTTCACTTAGATGAACGTGTAGATTAGACGGCAGCTACCGTTTAAGTCAAGGCTTTCCAATTTTTCAAATGCCTCAAAACCAGTGACCTTTGTGTTTTAAGAGTTTATAAGAGTCATACATGTACTAGGGGGGGGGTTTGGGGGGGTTACCCCCCCCCTGCTGGAAAGGCCAAACCCCCCCCCCCTCACCCCCCCCCCCCCCCCCCCCCCGAGACAGGTTAAGGGACCCCTCCCCCAGACCAAAAAATACAAGTACTAGTAGTGGCTCCAGTATTAGCAAACTGGGTCAGAAATCATTAATTTTTAGCCTAAAATTCACTTGAAAAGCCTTTGGAAACCGAATTTCGCGTTTCCACTGCTGATATTTAAGAAAAATCGGTGTTTTTGGAAGCTCTTTTTGTCATTTTTTGCTTGTTTTTAGCTTTAAAACGCTATTTGACGGCTTAAAATAGCGATTTTTAGCGTCCTTACTGAAAAAAACGTGCTAAAAACGCATTTCTAGGCGTTTCGGAGCTTTTTGAAATTTGGGACCCCCCACCTGGGCGAAACCCCCCCCCCTCGACCCCCCACCTGAGGAAAAACCCCCCCCTACCCCCCTCCCCCCAGGTCGGCCCGGAGCTGTTACATGTATGATAAGAGTATAGCGTTTATCGACTCAATCTTTTATGACTATCGAACATAAGTTGAGTGGTATGGCAGCAGGCCTAAAATCGATAACAAAACACTTTGGTTCATCTGTAACAAAAAGCTAGGCAATAATAGCTTCATGTAAAACGAAGACTAAACGTACTGATATTATTACAAGCAAATACCAAGGGGAAGGGGGTCCGAAAATATGCAAAAACATCTTTACGTAATAGTTGCACGCCCCTTAGTCAACTCACCAAATCTGTGATCTGCAGAGCCATTGAGTATTTGTTGTCCGGGTCGTTGAATGCAGATTCAGGCAGGTGGAACTCGGCCTAGACAGAGATTCAGTTAGAGTGGCACTCAGAGTCATGCAGATCTTACTCGCACGTGCAGTTTGTTGTTGGCGCCCATGCACCCGATGCTGCGCAGAGCTGCCACCCCTTTTGGAAGAACAGGATAACCAAATCTCGGTCCTCCTCTGTGGAACTGATATTTGTCACTGTCAATGCAGACCCACTCGTCGTGCATTTTGACAAAGAGTGAATAGAATGCATCGATGGAGTCCTGCGGACCTGCTCTGTAGCCGATGAACAGCCCACAGTTGGAGTATTCTCTGCCACTGCTGAACTCTCCTCCGTTTGGCCTGCACTCGAAGTCCCACTCAGTCCTGACCCTGTTGCCAGTCACATCTTCTCCAGGGCTGAGCAGAGGTTGATTGAAGACAGCTCCTTCCAACTCGGAGGCGTCGAACTGGTGGTGAGTCTGAATATTTTAGATTGCACTCAATGTCCGACTGTATGATACTTAAAGATTTTACAAGTAGATTAAAGCATTTCAATTTATTGTTCTTCATAGTCTACCAGCCAGAGACTGGACTAGCATTTCGGCTGAGGTGCAAATCCTGAGGGGGCTGAGGGGATGGTAAAAGAAAAATATCTATTGTTTTTACTAAAATCAAGGTTTTTTGGCTTATTTTCCGTAAAACACGTTAAAATAAGCTTCTGGGCTCATTTACACCTAATCTAGGCATACTTTTATCATAATGTTCTATACAAAACCCTTCAAAAATCATGAGGGGGTAGCGGCGCTCTGAGGGGGCCTGAGCTTTAGGGGTCAGCCCCCTGAGCTCATGTTTAGAGAGTCCTAAAATAATAACATTTCCTATTCCTGCCATGTCCGCAATTTTTGACCAAATGGAAGGGCACAGGTCACAGAAAATCGGTTGTGGGGTCGAAAAATTCGTCTCGGTGGGGAGGCGATCGGGGGTCTGGCCTAAGTCAGATGGGGGCAGACCCCCGGACCGCTGTTACATACATACAGTATATGCTGCCGGCTTCTGGAATATACAACAAATGTTTCAAGCGATAGAGAATAAACCTTGTATACTCTGATAGTTGTTCACATTTGTTTTGCTAAAATTGTGTTTCTTCCTAGTGCGCTGATTTTAATCAAATTAGAGTAGAAAACTCTTCTTTATAACAAATTCTTGAATTCAAGACAAAATTTTGAGTGAAATCTTGAAAGTTGAAGAACTCTTTAGAATCAACAGCAAATTTTGTTGAGAAAACGAAAATACAGCTCTTTCTGACCAATTTTGCAAAATAGAGTGTTCCCGGCTGCACTAAATTTATTTCCCGTTTGTTGGCCGAAATCCTAAATCCGAATTACAGTTAGGCACTGAACGCCGTTCATGGTAGCGGTACCTAAAGCTAAAGTACTCGAATGTCTAGTTGCACTTAGAGGTGCGGTAAGGCGTGGCGGGTGGCCCTGACACCACCCGGGTCGGTTTTCCGAGAGGAGTGCCGAAGCTTTCTGTGGCCCAGAGACCGGCCTTGCGCACAGTCTCCTTTAGTTTTAGCTTTGGCTTTAGGTGCCAGTACCATAAACGGCGTTAGTACCTGACTGAACTAGTGTACCCTGGTACTGTATTCAGCACTCTCCGCTAATATCGACTATGATATCGCGTATAAAAAATGCATAAAAATCAAAATCCTTGTTTTAGCAATTTTCGTGCCTGAATGGGTCCCAGAAAATAGTCTGGGGGAAGACCTCTGCCTGTCAGGCAGGAGTAAGACAGAAAGCATTGGGATAAGAGTGTAAGAGTCAGCTACCATACTTTTGAACTTGTGCTGGAGGAGCTTTACCACTATTCTGCAAAAAGGAAAACTACAGAAAACAGTACTGAGTACAGAGCATTTCGGAAAATTCCATCCATGCAGGTACTGCAGAGTAGCAGAAGAAGTGTGTGAGCAAGAAACTTACCACTCCCTTCAGATAGCTGCCACCTGAACTGCCACTTTTGACGATGTCCAGCTCTGCCTGAAATTCAATGGTTGGGAATTTGATTGCAACACAGTTTATCCACCTGGATATGGAGGAAGCCATCGCTGCTCAGATACCCCTCCTCAGACAGACTGGACACCTCTCTCGGGAGTGACCGCGAACCCCATTTTGTCCCTCCTCTGCTGAACTGCCGATGGTGCGCGTTGTGCAGGTACTTGGGCCCAGTCTCTGTGAGCACAGACAACTTGAAGCTGACTGATACAGACGGACTGGGCCCGGCCATGTACTGCAGCCACACACCGCAGTTGTCTCTGTGTTCCTTGCCTGCTGGGTCAGTTGAGCCGTTTGGTGCCAGAACGACCCTCCACAACTGAGTCTCACCGCCCTCCGATATGGCTGTCAGGGCACCCTTGTAAGGACTGTCAAACCCCAACTCTCCAAACAGTTTGGAAGAGAATTTGGCGTTGATCTGAAATTAGCTAATAGAACACCAGTGTAAACCGTTCACGTGTGGCAAAACTTCTAATAAAGCCTGTGCTATTACTTTTCGAGGATGCTTTAGTGAGTGCGTTCATTAGAGCGGTGCTATTTTAAGCATACACTCTTTTTATTAAATACCCCTTCTTTCTTCTTATAGGAGCAATTTTTGTAGCGTGCAACAATTATGTAATGGTGTTTTTGACCATTTTCAGACCCCTCCACCTATTATAATGGTACTGTTATTTTACTACAGTATAGTAAAACAAAAATTAGTAATACTAGTGGTATTTTACTAGTAGTAAATTAATAGTAAAAACTAAAATTAAGAGCCAATAGTAAAGTAAAAATAAAATAAAATTAACAAAGACCGTCAATAGTAAAATGAAAATTTTACTACTATTTTACTAGTTTTTGTTGAAGTCCAGCTAAATTCTTGATCAATTTTGCGATAAAAGATGTGTGGGAACACTTTTGTTAGTCGAATTTCACACATTTTTTCTCTAAAGTTCTTGAAAACCTCATAGCATCATAATCAAATTTAACAACTATTTAGCACCAAGACTAATTATTCATAATATTTTGGCATTATTGATGCAAAATTGCCCTAATGACTAGTAAAATCGTAGTAAAATTAGTAAAATATTAGTAAAACAAAAATTAGTAAAATTGGAGCTGCCTGGTAGTAAAACAAAAATAAAAATTAAATTGAAGAGCTGAATTCTGTAGTCAATTTAGTAAATAGTAAAATAAAAATCCACTAGTAAAATAACAGTAGATAATGCTAATGGGTCGTAATAATTTCCTGACCCCTCCCCTATTACGCTATAATTTGGCTACTCCCCCCGAAGCTCCAATGTTTTTCGAAAGTTGGAGGCAAAATTAATGTCATTTGGCATTTGAAAAATTAAACCTTGACTTAAATGGTAGCTGCCCGTAATCTAATCCTTTATCACAGTGAAATTTAGAAAATGTAAGCCAATGGCTTTAAAACGAGACTACAAGTACATCTACTGTACAAAAACAATTGATGTTACGGCTAGGGTTCCGACGATATATCGATATCGATATCGAAAAGTCGATATATCGACCCTTTTTCCAAAATCGATATCGATATCGCGATATTTCGCATCGATATTTTCGATATTTTTTGTGCGGAAAATTAGGGAAAAACAAAACTGACACCAATTTGATTTCTGTGGAACAGTAAAAAACCTTTTTTATGGACAACTAGCAGTGGCATGATAGCTCTCAGAAACATCAATTTCTTGGCACTCTCAGCTTTTAGACAGCAACGCAACGCCGGGTAGATGGGTGCTTGAAAGGATGGTAAGCAAAACAATCCGATTTTTTTACTAAAGTCAAGATTTTTTGGCTTATTTGTCATTAAAATAGGTTAAATACGCTATTCTGTCTGAGCTCATTTATGCCTAATGAGGGTGGGGCATCGCATTGGCCCGAGGGATCAACTTTTTCATTGAAGGGCTTCAGAAGAGCCACTACCTTTCTGCGATTTTTGCGATATCAGTACGTTGATTGCGTCAGTGCTTGACTGATAAGCAGCGAGAGCAGTTTGCTCTTTAAAATTTTCAGATTTTCTTGCATAACTATAAATATCGATATCGATATCGATCGATATTGAGATGAAAATATCGATATCGATATCGATATCGAATATCGACGAATTTTGATATCGTCGGAACACTAGTTACGGCCACCAGCTAGCGCTTTTATCAGAACGGCGCTACTAATAAAAATAGAGCTCTATTACATATAAACACAAATGGCAACTGCAGAAAATATAGAGGTAACATTATTGGAAGGAACCTAAACTATTGTTTCACGTGCACGCGGTAAGTAAGGGGGCGTGCAAAAATTACGTAATGGCATGAGGGGGGAGGGGGGGTTCGCCAAAAGATTACTATTCATTACGGTGGGGGGAGGGGGGTTGGCGACTTGATTACGTAATTTTTTAAAGTGCAGAAATGACTAAAGTGGCCATAATTTTAATTGTTTTGATGTGTAGTACATGTACTTGTAGTCTCGATTTGAAGCCATTGGGCTTAAATTTTCTCGATTTCACTTAGATGAACGTTTAGATTAGAGAAGGTAGCTACCGTTTATGTCAGGGCTTTCCAATTTTTCAAATGCTAAATGGCAAGAGTGACCTTTGACATCTTATTAAGAGTATATAAGGGTATAACACTTATCGACTCGATCTTTTACAGGGTTCGTGCGGCTTTTTCCGAGCAAAATTCGCTGAACAAAGTCAAATTTCCCCGACCAATCAGAGTGACAACATTCTAACAAGGCTCAGAATTTTTAAAAATTTGCTCTGAAAAACGCATTTAACCGGCATTCTGTTAAGTTGTAGTAGTTGTGGAAAGTCAGAAGTCCCATTTTCAAAAGGGCGGTGTGTAAAGCTCTGACAGGGCCCTTTGGGCGAGAGAGGATTCTACTGCTATCAATTTTTTCCCTGACTGGACACCAAATTCCCTGATCTTTCGGGTCCCGCATGAACTCTGGTTTACGACTATCGATTATCAGTCAGGCAATATTGAAGCAGCCCTAAAACCCAGTATAAAACACTTCCAATACAATCCGTCACCCCGACCCCGTCAGTAACAAAACGCCATCCAATGATGGCTTCTATCTATGTAAAACTAAGAGTATACGTACATGTATGTAGTTGTAGCTCATCAATAAAGAAAACTAAGATAACTATCAATTGTTACTGTGCTATTTTAATAAGAACATCATTTTACATAGAATTGAACGGAAAATTTTCGGCTCTAACTCTTCAAAAAACTGAAATTTCGGGGGGGTAGCCAAATTATTACGTAATTAGGGGAGGGGGGGCAGGAAATTATTACGGGCGATTATCAGGGGGGAGGGGGGTCCGAAAATGGGCAAAAACACCATTACGTAATTTTTGCACGCCCCTAAGAAGTAATAATAAGTAGAACCGACTATTTTGAAGAGCTCTGTTAACCAAAGCAGAATAAATATTTTATCCGACCATTATGCCGTACGTATATTTATTCTCGATTAGTCGAGACCTTGTGGTGAATTTTGTCTGTTCTCTGTTATTGGTTAACCTTAGTGTATCTCTCCTCTACTCGCATAGAACGCAAAGATTGCGGCTTTTATTGTGATAAACTCTGTTTCTGTAAAGCTCTTTCGCTAAGTTATTAATCCAGTTGCGTCTTAGCATCAGAGACTATTGTACTGCAGTAGCTACATATATATGTAGATGAAGGTGTACCTGGCCATGAACAACCGGCTCAGTCTTCTGTGGCTCTCTGGTCCACTCAACTCCCTCAAAGTCCGACTCCAGCAGGTACAACTCTGCCTGCAATAAAATAAATTCATGTAAATAGTCTCAGTACCAATCTCAACACATTCACTCTGCTACAGTACCTGAACGTGCAAACGGCTGTTGTTATTAGAGAGGAAGCCCCCTTGGGCCAACGCCGCTGCACCTCTTGGCAGAAAGTCCAAACTTCCCCTTGCACCGCCATTTTTTGAGAATGTATATTCTCTGCTGTCCACCAAAGAGTGGAGTCGACCGAAGTCGCCCACCACTGACAGACTGTACTTGATGTTCAGCTTGTCCAGTGGCCCATCTTTGTACTGTATGAAGACACCGCAGTTGTTGTAGAACTTGCCACTTTTGACCAAACATCCGTTTGGCTTGACCCAAATTTTGAACTTGACTGGGACATTGTTGAGAGACACAACGAGGTCTTGGCTTTGCAACAGAGCATTAGGTAGACACTTCTCCAGTTCCTCCACTGGGAAGTCGTACTGTATCAAGAATTTCGAGCGTTTTCCTGCTGTAGTTTTGGCTGAGTCTGACTGAACGACGGTAGAAGAACTAAAAGCGGACTAATACAGTCAGGCACTTAACGCCGTTTATGGTACCGACACCATATAAGGTGCCGGTACCATATATGGTACCGGTACCGAGGGTAGTGGTACCATATATGGTACCACCACGTTCGGGGCCTGTGGTGGCACCATATATGGTACCGGCACCATATATGGTACCACCACTCCACTTATTCGAAGAGGTACCATATTTAGTGCCGGTACCATATATGGTACCACATATATGGTGCCGGTACCATATATGGTGCCTGTACCATATATGGTACCACCGGCACCATATATGGTATGGTACCCCTACCTTGAGGCCAATTTCGCACTTGATTTTGAACGTTTTTGGAGATGTTTTCTTTTCGATTCCAACTCACAACCCTGCGATCTTTTCCGGCGCTCAACCAACTTCCCCACCCTTCTCTGAACTTTGTAGTTTATGGTTGGCCTCTTACATTGCCTTACGAAAAAAACAGATTCGGCTGATCGAATGCATGTACCCACCACCCATGCCCATGCCTAACTTTTTCACCTTTCTTTCATTTAAAAATTCGGGTTCTTAAAATACTCTTCAGCCTCTTTTGGCATATTTTGTTGCAGAATTTCGTAGAGCTATCATTGCTCTACATTTTGGTTAGTGGAACGTTTGCCTATCAGCTTGCGTTTACGAGAAAATTGAGTTTAATGACAGAAAATCAAGTGCGAAATTGGCCTCAAGGTAGTAGGGGTACCATATATGGTACCACCACAGTGCTCGAAGGTAGGGGTACCATATATGGTGCCGGTGCCATATATGGTACCGGTACCATATAAGGTGCCGGCACCATATATGGTACCACCACAGTCCCCGAGCGTGGTGGCACCATATATGGTACCGGCACTAAATATGGTACATCTTCGAATAAGTGGAGTGGTGGTACCATATATGGTGCCACCACAGGCCCCGAACGTGGGGGTACCATATATGGTACCGGTACCATACAATGTATATGGTGACGGTACCATATAAGGTGCCGGTACCATAAACGGCGTTAAGTGCCTGACTGTAATAAGCATTTTATTAGAGTGCCTCAAGTTCAACACTACCGGGTTTTTCCATAAAAACGTCCATGGGCGTTTATTTAGGTTTAGCACTTTCACAAATTTAATTCAAAGCTAATGAGCGCCAAGGGGCAGTTATTTGGAAAGTACTATACATGAGCGTTGACTTGGAAATCATACATGTAACAAGGGGGTCTGCCCCCCCCCACCCGACTTAGGCCCGCCCCCCTGGATTTCCCCCCCCCCCCCCCCGACACGATTTCGCCGACCCGCCTCCGATTTTCTGGCAAGTAAATTTTTGAGCGAATTTTTGCAATTTTTTTACAATTTCAGACACAAAAATTGCCAAAATCGCCTGCAAAACAGCACTTTTAAGCTGTATTTCAGCCCAAATTAGCGATTTTTGGTGATTTTTAGCCCAAAATTTGCGATTTTGTCGATTTTCGAGCGTTTTTTAGTGCCCTACCCCCTCCCAAAATTTTGGCTCAGACCCCCCCGGCCGGCGCCAGACCCCACAACCCCCCTCCCCCTTCGGCGGATGACCGGTTACTTGTATGTTGGAAATGACAACTGCTCTCTGACTGAGCGCTGCCTGTCTGTGATTCAAATTATTTGTACTGATTTTTCAACAAAACCAAGATCTTTTATTAAGCTTTAACCTATTTTTCATTATATTTTTTATCTCTTCCAGGAAAAAATGGTTTATCGCAATATCCACCCATGGGCATTTATTTGGAAAGCCATCCCAAATAATCGCCAATGGTGCCGTTATGTTGGCGGGGGGGGCGTTTATATGGAAAAAAAACCCGGTAGCTTCTTAAGGAGTCTGGGGAAAAAGCCCATTTTTGCCCCAAAAAATGGTTATGTCGAGCCTCTATTTTGGTTTAAAAGTATTGTACATACAGAGTAGCAGCTATATTGCAGCACGAATTAGAATTAGAGTACAGGAGCCATAAACACGGTTTTAAATGATAATAGGGTTCTAGAAAGAAGGTTACGAACTTTAATTTTAGGATGTGATTAGGCCCTTTGGGGTTATTACTGCGTTTGTGGTGTACACGTGCATTGTAAGTAAAGTAAAGTGATTACCCATGTTAGAGTTTCTAAAATCTGTGATTAGGGTTTCAAGCTAGCTCTTTCATGTTTAATTCAAAGCATCTGGCTTTTAAGAGTGCTTTATAGATTTACAGGTAACAAGTTACGCTGATTTCAAATCCGATTGGAACCAACTTGAATCAACTCTCCTTTCAACAGAAACTGGACGTTGAAAATCGACGAATTCAGTTTTCAAGAGAAAAATGCCCTTCAACGGCTGAATTATGGTTCAAAATGCATCTTATTCGATAGCTCATACTCTGTTTCATATAAATACATCACCTCCTCCCATCAATAACACAAAAAAGAATTTGCACTTGAAGTTGCGAAAAGCGTTTTCGGACCATATTTTGACCGTATTTTTGAGTTTTCTAAACACGCAGCAGGGCGTATCTTGCCCATCCCTACTAAAAGTAACTTTTATTCAATTTGTAACAAAAAGTTGCTCATCAAAGCCACCTTCGGTTACTGTTAAAGAAACCCTGTTTTGACTTGGATTTCTGTTGTGCATGACGAAAGAAAACCCAGCTAGTAGCTGAAGTTCTACAGATTAGCAGAATTGCAACTTCAAAAAGTTCAACGGTGGACTAACCTAGATTGAGCAGCATCCGTAGGTCCTGACCCCTGACTGGCATAGGTTTGTGGTTTGGCTGACGAGCTTGACGTTGAACCCGACTGCACGGGAACGGTAGCAGAGCTGAAAATCTATCAATTAGCAACATTCCAACGTCTTAAATTCAACAGTACGATAACCTAGATTGAGCGGCATCCATGGTTATTTCCTTTCACAAATAGAGAGACTTCTGACTGACTGACTATAACGAATAGCAACAACCGTGCACAACGGACTTGGGCCGGGCACAGCGGTTAAGTGTAAGTGTTATCAGAGTGCAACGTGCGTGTTTTGTTTGTAGAGTCGCTCCTCTCTCTGTCTTATCACTCTCTTAGAATGCTTGCAACTCAGTCCTAAGTCAACACTGCGTCAGAAGCCAGCAAAGGAACGCAGCGATCGGCACGTACAAGTGGAAAGAAATCGTACACTACCTACTTCTACATGCAGGGCTGGGCATGCGTGTACTAATTAGTTTTGACTAAGTGAGCATTGATTGCAGACCCGATTTTCGGACTGCACTTCCTCAAGCCGGCTGAAAGTCTGGTTTCGGTTCGAAAATAGAAAAATTCAGATCGCCCAGAACCAAAACAAGGCTTCAAGACTGATCCGATCCAATATGCCGGGGGTTTACAATAATACGATCAAACCTGCGTGGTCCACTTCGCAACCGTCCGCCGATAAGTGGATATCTCGGGCGTTTCCCCCACCTTTCACTGTCCCAGCCACATCCTAGCCATGCTGTTGGGTGCCAGTCACTAAGAGAGCGCCTGGTGTGTTGACGTCATGGTGCTGCAAGCTCCCTATGGCCGCCGGTGGAGGATTCCCGGCATAGTTGGTTTCTCAATATACATAGCTTAGTCGATCTTCTCCTCCAACGCTTTGTGCAACGGCAAATCCAGTCGGTTCCCATTTTACCTACTCGCTGTCAACAGCTTTTGGTGGGCTGGGTGCAGCTTTGTGCCAACGACCAAATCTGTGGCAAGAAACTTGCATTCCTAACCCCGAGCCCACGGTAAGCCTGAACCTAAACAAATTTTGGGTTTGGGACAATTTTTTTACATTCTCCTGGTTATTTCCAATATTTCAAGAAACAGAGTTTATTTTTACAAGATTTTTTTGTTATTTTTTAGGAAGATCAAAGAAAAACACGAAAACTTTAATTTATCACAGATCTTAGTGAAAAGGCCGTCAACAACATATAAATACAAAACATATTTGACATGCAAACATATTGAGAAACATAAACATATATGTTTTCCCAAAAACAAACATATTTATGTTTTAAAACATATACATAAAACATATATGTTTCCCACAGTACCTCCACGCTGGTTGGTGGACGCTTTTCCGAATCTTGTTGGACAGACTGCCCCTTCGATCAGCCATTCATGCCACCATCGGATGCTGGTATCTCTTTGAGGCTCGCGTTCTATCCCAATACGCAGGCGGAACAATCTCGGTGCTTTTGGTCCACTCAAACTGCACAGCGCATTTTGCACGTACGATCACCGAAAAAGCTATCACAACTGCTAAAAATGTCGTTTTGCGTTGAAAAGTGAATAAAGCGTCAACCACTTTGGATTAAGAATCTTTTCAACACTCAAACACTAGCCTAATAGCGCACAAGCCAAATATGTTTAGGGCCAATGTTGGAAATCCAGGGTACCGCGGCAGCGGTAACCCGTCGAGTTTTTTAGGCTGCATGAGCTCGTACAGTGAAGCGAGTTTGGGTTAGGAGCGTGGGGAGCGTGTTTTGTGTGTTGTTGTGTTTTTTCCGCTGCGGTGCTGGGACGCCGCGCTACGCACAGGGGTTTAGGTTTTGCCGCGAGTACTATACAATAGATTTGCCGGATTTTCAATGAGGCTGAGTATCAGCGATTACTAAAAGGGACGATGGGGCGATGGGGCGTTTTGGCGGTACGGGAGCGGTGTGATTGCGGTCGTGTCTTTAGAATACTGGATTCGGAGTTTGAGTGCAGGTTTGTTTTTGCATGGACGACTAAAAACCACTGGACACGAATCGACCCCAACGCCCGTTTCCACAGTAGGCCTACTTTCAAAGGGCCGTATCTTTGGAACCGTTCGACCTACAATCAATATAAATACATCTTTAGAATCGCCAACGCGTGAGGACTCCAATTCCGTGCTCAAATCGCTTCCATATCGACCATATAAAAAGTTCATTTTTTTCAATGGCGCAAATTAGGATTACCAAGCAACGTTGCGCAGATTAGAATGCAAATTCAACCAGAGCTCAAGCCCCTCTACAACTTTGGTCATGAAGCCCAAAACCCTCCGACGCATCCGTAAGAAGTTATTCGCAAAAAACTATAAATTCATTGAACTTAGAAAATGGCTGTAGTAATCCTGATGTTATCGATTTTTTGGCGTGTCAGCTGCAGCGCTTTGCCTAGTCTGGTCAGTGTTCGTGTGTGTGAGTGCGTGTGCGGGTGTTAGCGTACGCCAAGCTGTTGTTGATCTGTTGGTTGTTGTCCGCACCCCTACTCATGCCCCTACTACTCATGCCGGCTTAACTGACCTTTAGGGGTCCCTCCACTATATATTTATTAATCACTTTCTTGCTTAGGCTTAGCCTTAGGCTCAGGCTTACAAAGGCTTAGGCTTACGTAGGCTTAGGCTCAGGCTTAGGAGTCAACTGAATACGGTAGATAAAATTGAAATTTTTGTTAGGGACCCCTAAAAGTCAGTTTTGCCCTTATGCCTACCTATGTGCTAGTTTGTTTCTTACTGATCGATATTTGCCTCATAATTAGAGATGCAACATCAAAGATAAATACCGGATAGTAAAAGATCTGAAAAATACCGGATTATAATACGAAAAAAATACCGGATAGTGTTCCGGATAATACCGGATTATGGTTGCATCTCTATTCATAATTGCTTTATTTGCTACTAGTATCTTGTAGACCGCTTATGTTTCTAGTGATGCAGAGGCGCAATGCCGTTTAAGTGCGCCGTGCCCGACTGCAGAACTGGCTACAGAGTTGAAGGGAAGCAGCCAGGTGTCAGTTTGCATGCCTTTCCAACGAGTTCGCGCATCCGAGCTAAGTGGCTGTCAGAAATTAGTCGAGATGCATGCGATCGTATCTTAAAGGATCCACTGCCAGACATTGTGCTTCATGCAAGGAGCTTCTGCTTGACACAGATCAAAGTGAATCTGAGCTGCCTCCCCTTGAAATTGATGGAGACTTCGAAAACATTAGCATGTTTCTGAATGAAATCAATCGTGGTGGCTTATTTGTCCCGAGTGCTGCCGCTTTTGGAATCTGTCTAAAGGCCTGGTTGGTGTTTTCTTGCATTCAAAGCGACCCTAGTCTCAAGAGAAAGTTTCTTCACTGCGATTTTCACCGGCCAGTGTTCGTTGAAACAGTCTTGTTGCTGTTAGAAGAGGATTCCCAGTTGATGGACATTCTCGTGTCTGAGCTTTCCTGTCTGGAGAGTCACCCGTTTGCCCGAATTCTTGTGGCTAAATTTTTCAACTGCATGTGCAAAAACCTGGTCAAGAAGCTTACTGTTTCTGGTGTGAAGCCCAGTGCGCAAGCCAAGATAACGAAGTTTGGACGTAGTCGCTGACTGTAAAGAAAAGATGCTTTTAAAATTCTGTAATTTTGATCATGCTTTCATGGTACAGTGTCTGAGCTATCATTTATGGTATTTCTGTGGTAATATAAAGTATGTTTCTTGAAAATATACTGGGTGTTGCTCGACAATTGCTTCGTTATTGAGACCCTGCGCTGTTGTATTGGCAGTCTGTTGCGAAATCCCTCCAATTAGCGCACACATAGTGATTACTACAGCCATTTTCTAAGTTCAATGAATTTATAGTGTTTTGCGAATAACTTCTTACGGATGCGTCGGAGGGTTTTGGGCTTCATGACCAAAGTTGTAGAG